>SKCR01046732.1:0-82911 GCA_019454045.1 Zanthoxylum bungeanum
TAGACAATTTCTTTCCTAGTCAGTAATTAACTTTGATAGTCAATAAAATTGTTATTATTATTATTCATTTTTAAACAAATATACGTGAAAGTGAAACAAATATTTACAATGTCATAATTTTCTCTGGGCAAACTTGCTAATCTCCTCTAATCACAGTTTAAAGTTGTGAATGAATCAATTTCAACTTGATGGTGACTTCAAAATCTATCCACAAAAGTTGCTGACTGTGTAGCAACAAATATTTATTTAAAAAAAAAAAAAAAAACAGAGATGAGAAAATGGCAGACATGATGATTGATTGATTGATTTCTAATGATAATATGCAATTGCAATTGCATGGTTATAATTATTTCTAGATTCTATTATTAATTATGATTACTAATTTATGTCCATTTCAAAGTCTTTAATTTTATTTTTTTGTGACACCAAAAATATCCAATTGGCTGTGACTGTGAGTTTGGTGACAACTGACACTATCCATTCACGTTTTCAATGAAATGAATAATTTTGGAGGCAGCTGAGACCCACCCACCCGCCCACCACACCCAATTGAATCAAAAATGTCAAACCTCCCAACCAATAAGAACTCTCCAATTACAACTATTGGCTTTTTCAAGTTTGATCGATGTCACAACATCACCCAGTGTTGAATCGTTTTAGGGTTCTTATCGAATTTTACAGTTTGTGTTTCTGTCAGTTTCTTTATATTATTTGATTTAACTGTCTTGGTGTCTTTTAGATTAGGGTTCCATTGTTTCAATTCTAAAGGTACTTACTGATTAAGGCACCACGAAGATTTTGCAAATTGAAACGTGAAAATTTGTAACCTACCTGTAGCGTGAAATTAATAATAGGTATCCAAGGGGCGTGATTTGGTGGTGTAGTGTTCATGATCCGATCTGCAAGTTCTGTGTTGGAATTCAAATAGTACGTTTTTTTTTGTAAGAGTTTGAGAAAGTCAAGGATTTTACTTGCTCCGTTTAAGCCTGGAATTGATGTTTGGTGGCGGAATTTCCAATGATTTCAACCAAAAAAAAAAAACTGAAATTAATAATAGATTTATACAAAAAGACATTAAGATCATTACTAGACTAGGCATTTGGGAATTCTCTCACTAATGCTACAAGCAAATAAAGCAAAAGCTTAAGTACATTTCAGCAAGCTTGGGCAGCAGGGACCAATAATTGATTCTATTATTTATTATTATTAAATTTTAAAACGATTTGTGGCCCATGCCATGCATTTGTTTGCTTTCACATTTATGTTTTGCCTTTTCGAAATTCGAAGTGGTTCTAAATTTTATTCAAACTTCGAATTAATAGAAAGTGTGTTAAAAAAAAAATCTCATACACAGTAAAATAACAAAAATTGCTTGTCTCAGTGCTTACATTTCTTATTTGCATCTTAAAATTTGCTAAAACACAACATTTGCAGTAGAACCAACATGTTTATTTAACAAAAAAATCATAGAACCTTGAGAACACACATATATATATATATGCTTAGTTTCTGTTAAGTGACTACAATCCCTAGTAAATACTTCTGATGTTACAAACAATTATACATAGATCATCCGCGGTGGTCAATGTCAGAGGTTACTAAGAAGCCCTAAGGTCGCAAAATGCATCTTCTATGGTTAATAGCACTGGTGGTATACTGGAATATGGCCAAAGCACAAGCCACCGGCTCAAAGGAACTGGTATCAGAAGGTTACCTGCTTGTAAGGAAATCCTAAATAACCTCACTGTCATGAAGGATTTTGCACCATTTTTGGGTGGGTCGCGGCATATATTGAAGAATTCATATCAGGTTTCAAGTGGGAAAGAAGATGCTGTACATCTGGACGAAGAGTTTCTGCTGCTCTCCCAATAAGTGCCAAAACCTCTGGTCTAGGCTTGCTGCTGGCCTGAACAGGTCCTCCCTGTCCTTCGTAATGGACAACATGATGGCTGAAAAAGACGAGAACCATATGCAAGTTTAGTACTTTGAAGCAATAGTAAAGCAGAATGTGAAATCGCCTTCTGCTAAAGAACCAATACATACAGGAAGTCAATGAGATCTGCTATTTCTGATGCTTCAACAGGAGCTGGTGGTTGTGTGTTCTTCCCGAAAACATCTCCCATTGTATTCAGAAACAATGCAAGGGTCTGAAAGAGAGTTCTTAAGATTTAAGTTGAACTGGACATATTCTTAAATTTAAATTCTTAAGAACTGAACGAACACAATTAAGTTAAATATACCACTGACAACGTTGTTTAATTGCAATTATTGTGAGAAGGGTCACCATCAACATGTACGAATGTAGTGTGAAACAAACAAAGAGAAAAGATCTAAATAATCATCTAATCAAAATAAAGACAAGATCAACATATGAATTTCTTAAGCCATGCAAAAACAGATTTTGAGTTTGTCAGATCTCTACTAGGAAGCATTCAAAAAATAATGGTGACTTTCTATACCTTGTTGAAGAGTGTGTGAGCATTGACGAGTCTTGGAAGCAATGGACCCATTATACGGAACATTATTCTCAACATTGCTACTGATGTTATGGGCCTGAGATGTTTAATGATTACATTTGACCCTTCTAGCCATTCCTGCGGGAGGTTACTGAAGAAAGAATGAAGCAATGCAACGATATTACCTGGCAAAATAACATTCATACTGCGAGGTTAGAATTCAAAGTCATAACTAATATGTCGAGGTAAAACTTTGTTAAAAGATTTGATGCTAGCTAAATGAGCTGATTTTACAGTTACTACAGTTACTAAGAAAAACAACAACGGTGAAAAGCAGGTGTTGATAATTATCATTTTTGGATATCATTATATCACTATGAAGACATCCGCCCCTTGGGTGGGATAATCGAAGTTCTTCATCATATGAAACTCACCGGATGGTATATTTAGCATAACCTAACTTATCCATAAATGGATTAAATAAGCTTTTTATTGCTTCCAATAGTCCCCATCTCAAGTCCTCAAAGTTACCGATAACGAGCCTTCTTGGCATTAAGGTGTTGTGGCTTTTAATCCACAAATACTTTGAAGTGAAATCACTAGCTGTCAAGTAAAAGTGGGCGGGTCTATTGTAAGCATTAGCTGTCAAGTAAAAGCCATTAGTTTTTGGATAAACTGATGAGGGTAATATAGGTCTCTTTTGTCAATAGCTGGGGAGTAAAATCAGATTACTTCGAGCTCTGGTTGGTAAACAATTTTGCTGTTGTGCTTTCAAAATTAAGATAAATCACAATAGTTACAAGCAGGAACTTAGTGGAATATTTTCAACAGAACTACACTTCAGCAAATTTTTAATTTGGAAAAACAGTTGAGACAACAAGTATTAGCAAATTAAGAATGGTTAGATACCAAAAAAAGACAATTAGAAATAGAAAAATAAATAAATATCAGAAACAAATGCATGCAAGGCCAATAAACAGAACAGCCAATACGTACCAATGGCTGTTGAGGTATTGTCTTGAGCAGCCCATGTTGGATCCAGCAGAGCATAGCCAACAGCAGAATCTAGTTCACCCAGCAACCTTTTCCCATCAGTGAGCCACCAACTCTCTTTTATAATACGCGATGCCTCCATATAAAGTTGCAAGTGAAAATCAGGAGGGAGCTGAGCCAACAGGAGACCGCAAGCTTGGATCAACAAGCAAGATAGCTGTTGGCATGTATAACCACTTCTGGAAACAAAGCTAGAGGTGTTAATCCCTGAAGCTGAAGGAGTCGATCTGCTTGCACCCAGGGAATCTGTGCTTCCCCCTGAAGGAGATGTTGGTAAAACTGAACCTTGCCCAACACCATTTGAAGTTCCGTATGGGCCGTTACTGGTTTGAATTAGAGTTGGTTGTATATTAACTACAATTTGAACTAAAGATGATACAATCTGGGAAGCAGATACAGGCAGTGAAAGTATCTCAATCACGGCTGTTTCCAAAACTAGCTGAGTATATGTCCCAGGGTCCTGATTTTGATAGAATTCTTTTCGACCCTCTGAAGCATTTTGGGGTCCAGACTGAGATGTTACTGGAGTTTTGTTATGAAGAGCACGCAACGAAGCATCCACCATTGTCCCTGATTTTGAGTTGCAATTTAATGCAGGTATAACATTATTCACAAGACCCAATAAGAGAGTTGCAAAGTAGTCCAGAGGTGGGCATATGACAGGATTTGATGAACTAATGTGCTGCGGGAACGATTCAGAAAATGGAATCTGAAAAAAAATTGGAGTTGAATACCCAAATACAATAAATTAAGATTGCAAAAATGAGGCAAAAGACAAAACGAAGAAACGAAGAAACAAAGAAGCAAAGGAACAATAGGAAAAGGAACAATAAAACTTGCTAATATATATTACCTTGCTAAGATCAAGCACATTCAATATTCCAAAAATGAGCTTTCCAGGTAGATGACCATAGAAATATGCAAGTATATCACGAACAAATGAGAATCGTAGAGGGTAGTACGCCAGAAACGTAGAATACGTGGCCAGAACTCTATCAGCTGAATCCATGGCATCGTTTTCAATGAGTCTATAGACAATTAAGGGGATGACCGGAAGCAAATGTGCAGCGATATCATCAAAGAATGTAGGATACCTGAGAAGCTTATAAAAGGTAATGTTATTAATAGAACCCATGTGAACAGATAAATTACATTCAGGTCAAAGGAAATGAAAAAAATATGTTTATATATGAGGAAAAATTCTAACAAATGTTTGAGCACCATTTCCTATACAAGTAATTAGATTGTTAACCTTGATCTCTGGCATACAAATCATATTGAGCAGATTTCAATTAAGCTAGTTATTAAGCGTTAGAAAACATCACCTCTCCTTCCATGAGAGATGATTCCCAAGGGCCTTCTGCAATTCAACACGCTTGAACATTCCAGTGTAAAGCCAATGCTCAGGGGGCCCACGATTCATACAATATAAATTAACTCTTTGTTTAAGTTCTTGCCTCTCAAGTAAACTAATCTGCATGGCAGATTATTTAGAATATTATGTCAGAAGAAAATCAATACATAAACAAAATAAATTATTCGTTCGAAAAAGAAGAATAAAGGCTATTCTGTGAAACCTATCTCCACATAAAAACCAGAATGGGAAATCTGCAAATGGTAAAAATTAATTGTTTTTCACACTGAAGGAGTAAGGTCTACAATCACAAACTGTTTTCTTTAAATTTCATGTGAATAAACTTCCAAAAGTATATCCATTTCATAAGACCCATACTGAGTATCAAATATACACTTGTGACTTCAAACTAACAACCACATTACCAAAAATGAGGAATATGACACACATCCCTAGCAAACATCAATGTAATTGAATTAGTGTTGACCAGGAAACCATTAGAAAATGCAAAGAGATCATGGAGTCTATAGACTATGTGCGACTTATGATGATTATTCCTAATGAGTCATATAAACAGAACATGAAATATGTAACAGATACAACTTTTAAAGTTAAAGATACTTTACCACAATGCGCAATGCATGGGGATCATCATCACGGTCGATAAGTGCAAGAAGTAAAATATCCAAAGGAAGCAACTCATGGGTCCAGACGAAAAATGAAATGTTTGCACAAGCTTTCAACAGTAGATCCTGAAAAGTAAAATTACATTAAGTATTTGCGCACGAGCAACACATTATAGCCATTAGCCATTGCCTTGCATAGATATAAAAAGAAAATAAAACCTGTAATAAATGTCCACGCTGAAGTTCCACATGAATGTGATGAAGTAGAACATCCACCATGGTGTAGATATTGGATGTAACTTCTTCTGGGGAAAATTCTCTGAGTACACGTAACTGACCTCCATTTCAGGTAAACAAAACAATTTAATAATAGTTTCAAGAAAAAACAAAACAAAACGTATTAAAGAGATGATCAGTCCCGTCATAAATGACCACTATGCCTCATGCAATTTTTCCAGGCGCAGAGAGAGAAATTTGCAGTCATACCAAGTAAGCACTGTTAATGTTTTCAGGGCGCCCCTGCATCAGTATCCATGCACCAGCACATAAATATTGCCGGTGTTGAGGAAAACTATGACTGATGTATGTCAAAACATAAGTAGGATCGGCAGATGGTGAAAGAAGCTGGGTGCATTGGTGAATCACAGTTGTTTCTGCCTACAAATTACAAAAGGAGTAGATTTCAAATATGAATTGAATCCATGAAAACCAAACTGTAGAAAAGAAATAACTTAACAAAAGGAGAAAAAGAAATGCAATAATAAACCTGTTTCCATGCTTGAATTGTCAAGCTCCTTTTATCTATCCGCCCGATCAAGGCATCACGTAGAAGTGATGGGAAATACCGTAGTGTTTTTTCTGACCATGTATGCTGACTAGTTGCCATGATTTGTTCCAACATAGTTTGAAGATAGAGTACATGATCAGCATCAGCAATCCCACGTGTTTTGATGATGATGGCAAGAGCAATTATGGTTATTCTATTCAAAGTTTCTGTAAATTCAGTTGAACCCTGCAAAGTGTTAAATATTATTATAATTTACTCTATCTCAGATGAAATAAGGAAAAAGGAGAACAAAAGGGTTTCAGTTTCATCAACAAACTATATACCTTTCCTTCCCTTTTCAAAGAGAAAAAATCTCTCTGTGATAAGATTAGGTTTATACACAAATTTTCAGCCAACCTAAGTACACGATGATCTCCGCGTTTCACTTTTAAGGCAGAAATTATTTTGGTAATATCATACATCAACGTTTTGGTTTTTCCTTGATACCTACAAAAGAAGGGAACAAATGTCAACTAATTGAATCAACATTGGGGTATCTAAAGCACAGGGAGTCTTAACAGAACAAGGATCTCATTCATTAATACGTACTGAAAACATTTCAAGACAAGTAGCAAAGGAGCACGACCCATGCACATATAAAGGGAGTTTCAGCAAAAATTAGAAACCACTGATTTGAGAGAAAACTAGATTCGCCAAATGGTCAAAGCAGATCACCTGTAGAGTGGAAGCAATCGGTAGTTGACAATTTCAAGCACCAAAGGAGTTACCCCTGGCTTGCCCAATAACGAAGGATTCCTTTGTGCCAAATGCTGCACAAAATACCAGTTATAGGAGATGTTTAATATCGATGAATAAAAATGCATTTAACAAAGCTAAAAACAACAAAAGATGAAAAGTAGACTTCACTACAAAATCCAGCAATGTCTTAAAAAAACAATTTACAGGAGAGTGGGAAGAAGGAAAGAGTAAGCACTTTATACAGGAAGCTGCAAGTCAACATCATATGCATAAGCTTAAATATAAATTCCAAGAGTTAAACAATGTGAAGTAGGGATATCATGGAAATGATAAATGACTTCATCGACACTGTCACTGTTTTGGGTTAATTATTTCAACATGGGGTCAAGGATCTTTAAACTCACAGACACACGTACAGCAACACTTTTATTTCTTTGAATATTAAAATTTCTGCAAAATTAGGCACATCCATATGTACAGAAGCAAGATCACTAAGGTTTTCCTCTCAGCATTGAGCTTGAGGTCGAAGGAACAGTTGCAGAGACGCTCACATTTACTTCAATAGTGTATGCTATGAAAGGAGAATGAAACTACTAGCACATTTAGACTAAAAGCCAATTTTATATTACAGATCCATACAGATAGATAAATTGCTGTGACAGTGCCTCATTTCACATCTAAAGATGCAAATATTTGAAGTACGACCTTATTGGAATATACAACAGCCAAACTTGATCTAGTATGGGATTTCACGAGTCGAGTGACGAGTGCTATTATTAGGGTTGTACTAGTAGCTGACCTTTGTAAAGGTAAATTTATTATTATGAGAAGGGGAAAACCGGTCAGGACTTCATGAGTGTATTAGTATTTTGTTTGGAGAGCAGACCATCTTACATTCCATCTTGATCGTAAGAACTTTCACCATCTGCACCCATGGGTGTAGGGATGACAAAAACCATGCACCGATCGGGCTCGAGCCTATAGATTTTTCGAAAAAAAAAACTATTTTTTGAAAATATTTTAATGCTTAAAAAATTAAATGTCTTTAGTAGAATTTTGAATTGGGCCTTAAAAATTTAGTTACAAATGTATGTATTTAGAACTAAAAATAAATAATATTAATTAAAAATAATTTTTCTAACCATAATACCCGGGCCCGGACCTTTTTGTCAAGTCTGGGCCAAAATTTGCCATCTCTACGTAGGCCTTTTGGTCAATTTGGTCCATATGATGCTGCTGTTATACTGTTTATTTGGTCTACAGTCTACCTAACCCAAATTCAAATCAAGGTTATCATAAGAATTATATGTACTATTTTATTTTCATTAGAAACTTGTTATATGCTACCTACAGAATAAAAAGCATAACCATTAGTGAGAAAAGGAAACATCTGCAGAAGTAACAATTTAAAAGGTAAACGAAATTACACTGAAGAGTGACCGAAACAAAGAGTGAGGTGCAAGTAACATCAATCTTGTATACGTTTCAACCATTGCAATGCTAGCCACAACCTGCATAACGTTATCAAAATCATGAAATATAAATCAAAAGACAATTTAGACAGGCAGATATTTACTCAATTCATAACACATAAAATGAGACTCGTTCAGTCTTAGTACAAGTAGGTCATTAGTGTAGAAGGAAAAAAAGCATAAAATATCAGTAAAACTAGCTAAATTGTGACAATCATATCCAAGAATATTAGAGGAGAATAGAATTAGGATCCTCTTTCACCATGCAAACATGCTTCTGATGAGAGCACCATGAGGAGGTCTAAAAGAGTGAAGGGGAGAGTAAGAGCTTTGACGCACACAACACATGCAATGAACAGTAACATAAACAGTGTCAGTGAACAATATTGCGCAAACAGTAACTCATGAACAGTGTTTTCCTATTATGTTTTAGTTTAACTATATCATTGAGTATAGTTTAGTCATTCTGCTTTATTAGTAGGTTAACCTAAGTTTTAGATTAGTATTTAAGATTAGCTTTATTGATTATTCGAGGAATCCTGAACTATTGTGAAATTAAGGCTTTTGCTATTTTGAGTTCTTTGAACTTGTATCGGCTTTTCAGAGTATTCTTGCTTTGATTCGCTTGAGCTAGAGCATATTCAATTTTGTGAATCTATTCTAGGGTTTAATCAATTCAATTCTGTGAGTTGATTAAACCAAATCTTATCTTTACTTAAAATTAGGTTTAAAACCCTAAATTCTCAATTCCAATCTAGAATAAACCCTAGATTTGAATTAAAATCCCTAAACCCCAATTTAACCAAATTCCTTGTGCAATTCACTAAATTATCGAAGAATACTTCGTACCTTGAGGATCAAGCTAAGGGTGGCTAGGGTTTGTTGTTGGATTCTTAACTAGGTCCTCAACAGCTTCTTTTGTGTGTGTGTGTGTGTGTGTGTTGAAAGTTGAAACATATGCAAAAAAACATCAAGAGTACCTGTCCGCCGAATATAGAATCTTCCATTTGGTAGGCCAACTTCAAACACAAGTTCAACGAAAAGCCAGATAATAGTGACATTGGCAACGGGCTAACCTCCCGCATCACCATAAACCTTTCATTGGGCTGTAGATTTGATCCTGGAAAGAATTTTGTAACTCCAGCAGAGGACAACCAACTCATAACTGTTTCACAAGCTGGTTGTGCCATTGTGTAGGACACAACCCAAAACATTCCAATCGATCTATCATCCATATTCATATAATCCATCATACGATCCACTACAAATAGGAAAAAATGTTAAAACATGAACTAAAAGCAATATATATTCTCCTCCTCCAAAGAAAGACCAATTATATAAGTAATTATATACATATCTTTATATTTAGAAGATGCAAGGTTTCCTACCTAAGGATTTTAATTTTTCTATTTTGTATTAGTTTGTAAAACAAAATAAAAATATGTGTGTGTGTGTGAAGAATTATTAGTTTAAAACTTTAAAATCTAGTATAAAGACATTTCAATCTAGTGACCATATTTGAAGAAACAAAGACAATGCGGTACACTGGAATAGTGATGAGCATTTTGCAATTGGATTCCTTTTCAAGGAAGAGGATAATGAAAAGAAGATAATTGAAGGAAAAGGGAGCAAACGCTTATGCTCTTAAAGGACCTAAAAGGAAGCCTAGGAAACTTTAGGACTCCTATAAATATGTAACAAATATTTCGAGAAAAAAAAATATTCAATAGATTCAAATTAAGCATGCATCTAGAGAAACCGTAATGTGGAAAATGCTCTGTCAATATTGATGTGAGGATAACTGGCTATGTGATTTGTTCCATACAATGCTTCATTGGTTTTTTAGCCGCCCGATTTTATGAACCCAAGCTAAAACATCTAAATGGTTCTAAGAATAAAAAATAATTGAAATCCTTGTAAATCTCTCTAAGGATCAATGAATCTACAGGTTGGCTAAGGAGACCACTAATCTGAGATGTGAGTGGAGTTAGACAACACAAGACTTAGATGATGAGCTAAAACCAACAAGAACAATATAACGGTTAGAGTCGTGAACCCTCCAATACTTAGGTAAGGTTTTAGAGATTATGCCTCTCGTTTTGCAAGAAAACAATAACAAGATGATTTTTTTTGATAAAAACTTATTTTCTTTTTTTTACCATCCACCTTTCTTGAGCTCAATAGAGGGAGTAAGAAATAGACCAAAAAAAGGATAAACCATCAGGGCTACCCTATGGAGACCACTGAGTCACTGACATTCCTACTTTCTCATTTTGAATCATCTATAAAGACTTCCTTTAGATAATTGTGCCACCTCCACCTGATGAAGATACGATCGGATGACTCTTTGTTAGAACACAAGTACAATGTTGGCATGTCAACTCTAAGTTAAACGGTGATCATTGCATCACAATGGACCAAGGGACCATAGGATAAAGGCCGTCACTATATGAACGACATGTACAATGGGACCATTAAAAAAAAAAACATTAGCCTCCTTCTAATATCTACTTTGTCTCCAAGGAAAGCCACCACTATACGAACATGTATAGTATTGGGAAAGAAAAACACAGACCTTCTCTAGCACCTTCTGCTTTTGCAATTCCAATAGATATCCTACTCTTCCACCTAAACGAAAAGGGAAGTCCCAATGGCTCCATGACACATGGAAAGAGTCTAAAATAACCTCAAAGACCTTATCTTTGCTCAAAAAAGGTATTAGGTTAAGTTAGATTCTCTCACTACCTTACTTTCTCCCTGTCTTTTATCGGGCAAAACCCAAGATTTTGTTTCTCCATAAGCCTATTTCGTGGTGTTAGATTCAATTTTTAATTTTAAGAAATTAGAATTGAGTTCGAGAGCAAAAGAATATAAATAGACACAACATTCATATAAATTGTTATATAAGTGGAACGTGAATCAAAATCCAAAAGATCACCATCATGTCACCATCTATATCGTAAATGGAAGAAAATGAAAGTAAAAATGTAGGAGGTGATTTCAAAAAGACCTTACCCTTGCTCACTTGTCTCCACCATTCATCTATTTGCTTTCCTTTTTGAAGTTGCTCGTTATTCAAATACTCTCGAGTTGATGTGTTCAATGACCAAATACGTAGATTTTGACAACTGCTTATAAAATCAAGCAAGATACTTTGGGGGTTATTAGGATCAATGCCTCTATCTTCCCGATGAAATGATAAAACCTTTCTAGTCGTTTCCACCTACAAGCAGAATTGCAACGAATGAGTTGCAATATATCAATTTACTTAATCAGCTCGGGTAAAACATTTTATCAATGAAATAGTCTTAAAAAAACATACATATCTTCTGCATGTAAACTAATCATCTCAAAATTTCAGTACCTCTAGATAAAACATCATATAATTCTGATATAGGAAAAAGATAAGCAAAACTTCACTTAATATCTCAAAAAAGAGGATAAAAAATTAAAATAAAACCTTTCTAGAATCAGAATTCAAAGCAACCATCACAAGCTCAACCCGAATAATTTGTTGAAGTAACCAAGTAACATGGTTTGTTCGAAGTATGTGGTTGTCACCATCTTGGAGACGTGAAACAAGCTTGTCCACAAAATTGACAAAATCAATGCATCCACTTTTGACAAGAAAAAAGAATAAATCTGAGAAAATAAGCCAATCCTGCCAGCAATTTACTTCTGCGGTAAAATAAATTGAGTGAGAAACTAGCTTATAAATACATAAGATCAGCAAAAAAATCATTACACCACAACATATTGGTCAAACATCGTTTTCTTTTCTAATTAGTTTGCTAACAAACAGTTTGAACTTTTAGAACATGGTTAAAAACCATTTCACATGGAACACAACAAGGATTTGAAAGAATGGGTATTAGCACTGTTAAGTTAGTTCAATCCAGTTAAGATCCTCGGTATAACTTTGTTTGATGGAAAACACTTTGTATAGAAAATGGAAATGAGCCTACGAATGACATTTTCAAAATGGCAAACCAACAAGGACTTGTAGTATTACAAATGCATTGTAAGTTGAAGCAAATAGAATGGAGAATGAATACAATTCAGTGTTGTATGGTGAAACATTTTATCCCCCATCTCCTCATCAAAAAGCCAAATTTCCAAGTTTTTTGCTCTTGATCCCCCCACATTTTCATTCCTAACCCCCCACTTACTATGTATCATTTGACACCCCCAAAGACAGTTGGAGGTTACAAAAAAAAAAGGGGGTGTCAAATAATACTTAATAAGTTGGGGTTAGGAACGAAAAACTTGTAAACTTGGGGTTTTTCAACGTAGAGTAGGGATAAAACATTGTACCATGTAGCATTGCATTGTATATGGCCCAATAAAGCTATGCTTGAATGCATGTTACATGAACAAAATCAAAAAGTAGCAAAAAAAAAATGGGTAAGAAATAGATTATTGCCTGAATTGGTCAACTTAAGTAGTTCAACAATTCTATCAATTACTGCCTCACTAATCATCTCATCAGTAATTACGGCACCCGGGGTAGGCCCTTGAGCAGGATTTCTGTAGCAAGGAGCTACAAGAAGCACCCGCTTCCACCAGTCGGGTGATGGAGTTGCGCAAATAGCATGCCTTATACAACGCATAGCTCTCTCCCAATCCAAACTTCCCCTTTGAATAGAAGTTGCAAGATCCTGCACACATTATTAGAAGTGAAGTTAACTGTTAACATAAAGATGTACTTGCCTTATAAGCAACACATAAACTTACTTAGGCACAAGAAATTTCAAATATTAAGAAATTAATAATTAAAAAAGAAAATGTTTTCAAGCACTCAAGGACCTTTGCATAATAAAATTAGCATACTCATATTACCCACTCTTAAAAGTTGGTCAGCACAAACCAAACTAAACGTCAGTAAGCATCATGAATACAAGTTGCTCTAGATCAAAAGTATACGAGTTTTGTTGTCAGGAATTCTTAAGGTAATACAAGAGGACCAAAGACGCACAAGCAAGGAGACACCAAGAGAAATAAGAGAGGAAACTCTAAAGATACCGACCATTTCAAAACCAATTCACCACGAATATGAAATAAAATGTTTTACACTCTAAGGTTTAAATCTCATTGAGGCCAAAAAATATATGCAATTACGACAAAACAGGATATATAAAAAATAAAAAATGATTTTTTATTTTTTGACAAAGCAGCAACTGTTTTATTCAATGGAAATGCATTTGTTGAAAAATAAAATAAAGAATGCTTGTCTTATAGCCAAAGTACCATAAACTAGAGAAGACATTAAACAAATGGTTATGAGAGTGGACGCTAGAAAAAAAATGTGCTTGACATGACAAAGATAATGATAAAGAGTAAATACCACAAACATTACTACATTTTTTTTTGGGTGCATTTCTTTGTAGGAGTCTGGGGTAGCCGAGGGTTTTACCTGCTCCGCTTAAGCCCGGATAGGGTGGTTTGGAGTCTTTGGAGGCAGGGTTTCCAACGTTTCCATTAAAAAAATTACTACATTAAAAAAATATATGCTAATTTCATTGATATTATCATTGTTTCACTCAAATAAAACATTACAATTTAAGATTTCACAATGAGTCTAAATAAAAGCCATCACCTCTCCATGCAATGGTTCTCCAAGCACACTTGGATATGTTATTGGTGAATACCGCAAGTTTCCAGCTGCTTCAACTGAAATATTAGGAGTTGTCTGCGACAGAGTCCGATGTGTCCCAAATGTGGGACAATGAAGGTGCTGATCTAACATTTGCATATGCATAGCCATCATATCTCGCCTCCTATGAATCTCCAAGATCAGTGTAAATAAGGCTTCATCATCTGGTATGTTCTCTATAAACTGCAAGCCACTACATAGTAATTCATAAAAAGGCACTCGGCATCTATCCTCATCGACCAACAACCAAATTACATCCAAACAACTGTGCAGCCATTCAATCAGAACCTTGTCAGTTTTCCAGGATCTTCCATCAGATTCCTCAATCCCCGGTTGTCTTTGGTCCCAATTAACCAGCCAATTCATCATATGATTGAAAATATCAGCATGAGTAACTGGTCTCAAGTTAAATTCAAGACCAGTTAGAATAATCTTGCAACATAGCTGACGCAGACCGCTTATAGCATTATCTCTTACAGATGAATTCACCCTTGTTGTGAACTGTTGTCCAGTACAAGACACATCAGATGATTTCACAGGTGACATAGTTGCACAAGCTGATGGTTCTATGGCTGATTGAGCAGGAGACCCAATAGCATGGACTGAAGGCAGCGGAGATGCAGGATTGGGGGATTGGTAATTAGAAGAATTTGGAATTCCGCTTGAAGTTGGCAACATACCAGACTGTTGTAAATTCGTGGAAGAAACTGCAGGCATTGGTTGACTGCTCTGACCGACTGACATTTCCGCAGAGGAAACAGAGGAAAGAAGGGATGGCAAAAAAGTATCCCAGTTAATGTACCCAATAGAGCACAAGCACCGTAAGGCAAACAGAAGAAATTCTGCTCGTGGCACATGACTACAACACTGCACAACCAAGAAATAAGAACAGGTTCTGTAACAGCACGCAATTGATCTTGGTCTGTACAAAAATGGTTCAGCATCAGTACATCAAGCTCACTGAAAATTAAGAAATAGAAAGCCTTTATTATTGCAAAATTCGAAACCCCCAACTTACAGGAAACTGGCTCTGCAATTGCTCGAAATCTAAAAGAAACTGCTCGTTTCGAGGAGGAAGCTCTCTGTTAAGAGCAAGCACACGCTTATGTGTCGTGTTCCTGAACACAAAAGTTAGTCCATAATTAATAGAAATGCCAGCAGGGAAAGCAACTAAGCCTCGAATCCACAACGTAAAATTAAGAAATCTTGCCCGTTTCAGCATAAAGCATTATCAATTGCAAACCGTGATGATCAAATTTGAATTTATTTAGATATTACAAACAAAAGCAGACTCCATTAAATCAACAGGAAAAAAAATAAAAATAAAAATAAAAAAATAAAAGAGTGAGAGAGAGAGCATACGGAGGTTCTCGGACGGAATCATCATGCTGCTTTTGGCGGCTACTTCTCTGCAAAAGAAATTCCCAAAATTAAATAAATAAATGAATGAATAGAAGAGAGTACGAGTACTGTATACATACTCCTAAGTAGAGATTGAAGAGATCGATGATGGCGGGTCGGGCCGGGTGGAATTGGTAAGCCCGAGAGGAAGCTGGCGCTGTTCCTATTGATCTCTGGTTTTGATCCATTGCTCATTTCGCTTCAGGCACAGTCTTTCTTGTTAAATAATAATAATAATAATAATATATTCGAGAGCAGTTGTTGCTAAATTTCGAAACAACTGAAGTGTTTGACTAGGAAAGTCAGAGATAAATAATATGTGTTTAGGCTAATGATGGGAGTACGAATTAGGGGTGATAATTTGGGTCAGGATTCGTTTATTCGTTCGATTCGATTCGTTTTAAAGCGAATACGGGTTTGAAAAAATGGATTCGTTTAATAAATGGGTCAATTCGATTCGATTCGTTTATTAAACGAATCGAATACGAATTTAAGCTCATTGATTCGTTTATTCGTTTAGGATTCGTTTTATTATTTTTATTTACTAGTTCTTGTTAATTTTTAATTAAGATTCGAGAAATTATAGCTAATTATCGTAGAAAAAGTAATATTTTCGATATTTGTTAAGGTATTTTTAGTAAATATATTAATTACATATGAAATATGTATATATTTATGAAGAATTAATGTAAATCAAGTGTGGTAAAAAATAATATCATTGACTAAACGAATAAACGAATATTCGTATCCGATTCGTTTAATAAACGAATCGAATACGAATCCTGATATTAGGATTCGTTTAAATACGAATCGAATACGAATCCATCACATTTTGATTCGATTCGTTTAGGATTCGATACGAATTCGATTCGTTGATTCGTTTTGCCACCCCTAGTACGAATGTACAATAAAATGGGTCGGGATCTATCAATTTCAGTTTGGTCTTATTTATATAATCGGGATAACGATTATTTTATTCTTGTCTCGTTATTTTTTCACGATAAATAAATATTTCATCCTATTAAAATCTCTTTTATGTATCATTCAATTTATTTCATCTTATTAAAATCTTCTCTTATTTTTTGTCTCGAAACATAGGATTTTTTCTGACATCTCGTCTTATTTTCGAATTACAACATAAAAATTTATCACAAATCAAAGGGACGAGAAAACTACCAACTCTTCCTACTTTAAGCCTTTGTCACATTATATTTTAATCGTTTTAATGTCAGTAAACCTCTATAAATGAATATTGTTTAGACTAGAAAAAATATTTATTTGGCGATATTATTCATTTTGTTATAAATTAGATGGTCTCATACACTTGTCTTTGATGTTTTAGCTTATCCCACATTGATTAGGGATAATAATATTAACATAAACCTATCTCTATAAATAGAGAGTAAATCTTGTATAATTGATTCATTCTAAAATCAATAAGAATAAAAGCTTGCAGCTTTACAATGTATTATTTTCTTCATTTTATCTCTTATTTTATAACACGTTATCAGCACAATTTGCTTCTATTTTAATTTTTCTTTTAACAAAAATAAGCAAAAGTGAAATGCATCGGCCTGAAGCCAAATGATACGCCTGAAGCCAATTTCATATGGCAGCTTTAAGCCATTCAATACCCAACTCTCAAATTCAAATTCAATATGGCCTGAAGCCTTTGTTTTGATATTTTGATGACTTTGAATCATAAAAGTCAATTGATTCTTATATCAGGCCTGAAGCTTGAATTCATGATTGACCTGCAGCATGATCAAGCCTGAAGCATGATCAATCCATGCGGCCATGAGGATATTTTTTTTCTTTTTTCTAATGAGTCTGCAGAACGATTGTGTGTCCTGTTGATCTTTTGATGTTTGATTTTTTGATGTTTATGATATTATTTAGTGTTAATTATTGGTTATTTTTCCGTTATTGTTATGCTTTGATTGCTAAAAAAAAGGACTGAATTTTGCCATTCATCAAAACAAGCAAGATCATGATGATTAATTACATCATCTTACTGGCCGTGTTATCATGATCATAGGCTGCATATCATCTTACGGCCAGAAGCCATTCGATAAATTAGATGCATATGTAAATGATGATCAAATGCGCCGATTCATCACCATCAAGTTTAAATCAAGCCTGAAGCTTTAGATGTTTATCAAATGATGATCAAATGCGCCGATGCATTATGATTTAAGTTTTTCTTAAAAAAAATGATGATCAAAAGCCAAATCCATCGGCCTAGAGCCATGAAATTAGATCATGATAACATGATTATCATGATATACGACATTGATCAATAAAGTCTAATTATGGTTGAATCATCATCCATCACCATGAGAATAAGGCCAGAAGCCGAATTAATTCTTGTGTAATTGATTTACAAATAGAAAAGAGACACAACCAAGTCAATTGATTCATCATGCAATTACAAGAATTAATTTGTGTGTCTAATTAATAAGGCCTGAAGCCTTTGGTTTATGATTGAAATTCATAATCCTGTTGGCTAATTCCCCAACGGAATATGTTCTTCTTCCTGTTGTTAGCTTGGATTACGCCAAATCAATCCTTATATGCGATTCTAAATTAGGCATAAAGCTTGCGTTTAATGATGATTTATTTGAATGTCTTTGAATCTTAAAAGCCAAATCATCATCAACAATGTACACCAAGGCCTGAAGCCAAACGTGATCAATATCTGATGGCCTCAAGCCAAGTGTGATGAAGTGATCAATTCACGAGATCAATTACAATGGTTGAGAACGGAGCCATGTGGCTCATACGAAGACTTTTTTTTTTTTTTTTCTTTGTAGTCTTTAAAAGCAGAAGGCATTGTGTGAGAATTTCAATATTAAAATTAGAATCCGTAATTCTAATTCAGAACCTGAAGTTCTGAATCTCAATATTAAAATTAGAACCTGTAGTTTTAATTCACAACCTGAAGTTATGAATCTCAATATTAAAATTAGAACCTATAGTTCTAATTCAAAACCTGAAGTTCTAAATTTTAATCTTAAAATTATAACTCGTAGTTATAATTCATTATGTTATTCTTTTATTTATTATTAGTTTAAGAAATTAATTATTTTTATGAGTATGCTCTGTGGTTGCCATTAATTTGGATCCTCCACATCAGAAAATAGAAATTGTATTTTTGTTTTCATTTTACAATTTATGTTAATTTCTTTCATATTTGTGATCAACTATTAGAGGTAAATTAGAGCCCGAAGTTCTATATTCATTAATTAATTATTAGATTAGAACCTGTAGTTCTAGATATATAAAATAATTATAAAACTCGAAGTTCTATAATTACACTACAATTAACGAACTTGAAGTTCTAACTTTAATTAATTAGATTTTAGATTAAAACCTGCAGTTTTAAATCTACCATGGAATCTGAAGTTCAGAATTTCTAATAGCATATTTATGAACTTGAAGTTCTAAATATTAATATTATCAATCGGAAATTAAAGTTGTGAATATAATTCATTTTTAGGACCTGATATTCAAAATAATAATGTAAGATGGAACTTAAAGTTCTAGATCAGCAAATTAATTTTCAAGAGAACCTGAAGTTCTAAGTATATGTGTGTAATTTTGGTTCATATATATTTATGTGATGTTTTTTTTTTTGTATTATATTTTATTGTATATTTATTATTTTGAATTATATTTATGTGACATGAACTTTACTTTCAAGGATATGGACCCTTCAAAGAAATTATTTGTTCCGAAAAATAAATGTGGGGATATATGCTTGGCTGATAGTGCAACCACACACACTATCTTTCGAGATAGAAAATACTTCTTGGACGTAAAATTACATGAAGAAAGGTAAACACTATATCTGGGCCTGTAGACCTAATTGAAGGCTCTGGAAGAGCCATAATCTTATTAGCAAATGGAACAAAATTATACATTGAAAATGCTCTATATTCAGACAGGTCCAGTAGAAATCTGCTAAGTTTCAAAGATATTCGCAGAAATGGGTATCATATTGAAACTTTAGATGAAAACAAAATAGAATATATATGTATTACCAAAAATATCTCAGGTAAGAAATATATATTGGAAAAACTTCCGGCTTTCTCATCTGGATTGTATTATACAATCATAAATGCAATAGAAAGTCATGTAGTGATGAACCAGAAGTTCAATAATCCAAAGATGTTTATGTTATGGCACAATCGTCTTGGTCATCCAGGAGCTACGATGATGCGTAGAATAATTGAAAATTCCAATGGGCATAAATTAAAGAACCAGAAGATTCTATTGACAGATGAGATCAATTGCACTGCTTGCTCACAAGGCAAACTTGTGATACGCCCATCTCCATCTAAGATTGCCCTTGAATCCCCATCATTATTACAAAGGATTCAAGGAGATATTTGTGGACCAATTCATCCACAAAGTGGACCTTTCCGTTACTTTATGGTTTTGATTGATGCATCTGCACGATGGTCACATGTTTGTTTGTTATCCACACGTAACATTGCATTTGCCAAGCTACTTGCCATGATGATTAAATTAAAGGCACAATTCCCAGATTATCCAATCCAAACCATACGATTAGATAATGCTGGTGAATTTACATCCAAGACATTTGATGACTACTGTACATCAGTTGGAATCGATGTTGAACATCCAGTTCCACATGTACATACACAAAATGGATTGGCAGAATCATTGATCAAACGAATTCAGGTAATTGCACGCACTTTATTGTTACAATCTCAATTACCAATTTCTACATGGGGTCATGCTATACTACATGCAGCTGCATTAATTCGCCTTAGACCCACAGCTTATCATCAATATTCTCCAATCCAACTTGTTCTTGGTCACCAACCAGATATTTCTCATCTACGCACTTTTGGTTGTGTTGTATATGTTCCAATTTCACCCCCACAACGTACAAAGATGGGACCTCAACGTCGTTTGGGGATATATATTGGTTTTAATTCACCTTCCATTATCAGATATTTGGAACCTTTAACAGGTGATCTATTTACCGCACGTTTCGCGGATTGTCATTTTGATGAGACAATTTTTCCACCATTAGGAGAAAAGAAAAGGCCTCCAGAAGCAAGGCATGAACTTTCTTGGAAAGTTCCTACCATGTCTCACTTAGATCCTCGCACCAGCCAATGTGAAAATGAAGTGCAAAGGATAATCCATTTGCAACAAATTGCAAATCAATTACCAGATGCATTTACAGATGCTGCAAAAGTAACCAAGTCTCATATACCAGCTGCTAATACACCAGCTCGGGTGGTTATTCCTATTGAACAATCTAGTGTAAATGCAGCTAATGAATCATCTATTACACGTCAGAAACGTGGTAGACCACTTGGTTCTAAAGATACTATTCCCCGGAAGAGGAAAATGAGAGATTTAGATTCTGTTGAAAATAATGCTCGAGCAATGACTATACCCACATCTTCTCAATCACCAGTTCCAGAAGAACTGATAGTCCCTGAAGAGATATCAACCCCTGAAGAGGCTCAAAATTCCAAAAATGAGGAAAAATCTACAAATTATACTTATACAAGAGAACTGTGGGATCGAAATGAAATAACCATCGACAATGTGTTTTCATATACAGTAGCTGCTGAAATTGCAAATGATTTTGAACCTCAAAATATCAATGAATGTAGACAAAGACACGATTGGCCTAAATGGAAAGAAGCAATTCAAGCAGAATTGACTTCTTTAGCCAAACGTGAAGTATTTGGACCTGTAGTCCAGACACCTGAAGATGTCAAACCCGTTGGTTACAAATGGGTGTTTGTACGAAAACGTAATGAACATAATGAAATCATTAGATATAAAGCGCGACTAGTTGCACAAGGTTTCTCGCAGAGACCAGGTATTGACTATGAGGATACATATTCTCCAGTGATGGATACCATTACGTTTCGATTTTTAATTAGCTTGGCAGTCTCTGAAAGATTGGACATGCGTCTTATGGACGTAGTGACAACATATTTGTATGGGTCACTTGACACTGATATTTACATGAAAGTCCCTGAAGGATTGAAAATGCCTGAAGCATATAAATCAATTGATCGTAAACTATGTTCAATCAAGTTACAACGATCTTTATACGGATTGAAACAATCTGGACGCATGTGGTATAATCGTTTGAGTGAATATTTGATGAAAGAAGGATATAAATGATCCTATCTGCCCATGCGTATTTATTAGAAAGTCCGAAATTGGATTTGCCATTATAGCAGTATATGTCGATGATATGAACTTAATTGGAACTCCTGAAGAGCTTCTAAAAACTGCTGAATACTTGAAAAGAGAATTTGAGATGAAAGACTTGGGAAAAACAAAATATTGTCTCGGCTTGCAGATCGAGCATAAAACTAACGGAGTATTTATCCATCAGTCTGCATATATTGAAAAAATTCTCAAACGTTTCAACATGGATAATGCTCATTCATTAAGTACTCCTATGGTAGTCCGATCTCTCGATCCTAAAAAGGACCAATTTCGTCCTAAAGAAGATAATGAAGAGATACTTGGTCCAGAAGTACCATATCTTAGTGCAATTGGTGCCTTGCTGTATTTAGCTCAATGCACCAGACCGGATATTGCATTTTCTGTTAATTTATTGGCAAGATTTAGTTCTGCGCCAACTCGAAGACATTGGAATGGTGTCAAACATATCTTTCGTTATCTTCACGGCACTAAAGACTTGGGATTGTTTTATTCAAATGAGCCAACACAAAATCCAGGCATTGTTGGTTACGCTGATGCAGGATATCTCTCTGACCCTCATAAGGCACGTTCACAAACGGGTATGTTTTTACCTATAATAATACAGCAATTTCATGGCGATCTACAAAACAATCTTTTGTTGCTACCTCATCCAATCACTCAGAGATACTTGCATTACATGAAGCAAGCATGGAGTGTATATGGTTAAGGTCACTTATACATCACATTCAGAGCACATGCAACTTAAATTCTGCCACAGATATTCCAACAGTTATATATGAAGATAATGCTGCATGTATTGCACAAATCAGAGGAGGGTACATCAAGGGAGACAGAACCAAGCACATCTCACCTAAATTCTTTTATACTCATGAGCTCCAGCAGAGCAAGCAAATTGATGTCAAGCAAATAAGATCAACCGATAATTTTGCAGACTTATTTACTAAAGCTTTACCTACATCAACATTTGAGAAGCTTGTATATAGCATTGGCATGCGCCGACTGAGCAAATTATCATGATAATAATTCATCAGGGGGAGCATAATCATTGACATCAAGAAATATTGTTGGATAAAAGCGCATTGTACTCTTTTTCCTTCGACCAGGTTTTTGTCCCATTGGGTTTTACTGGCAAGGTTTTAATGAGGCAGTGTTAGATCAATTATTGTAAAATTAAAGTGATGGGTCCCAAGGGGGAGTGTTATAAATTAGATGGTCTCATACACTTGTCTTTGATGTTTTAGCTTATCCCACATTGATTAGGGATAATAATATTAACCTAAACCTATCTCTATAAATAGAGAGTAAATCTTGTATAATTGATTCATTCTAAAATCAATAAGAAGAAAAGCTTGCAGCTTTACAAGGTATTATTTTCTTCATTTTATCTCTTATTTTACAACACATTTATCGATAAATGAATATTTATTCATTTATAAAATAATTTTACATATTTTTATTACATATTTATCATCTTATTGTACTTGGTACTATTACTTTAACTAAAATTCATGCATAAAAATTATTAATTATATTTATTGAGAAACTAAAAAAATTAAATGAAGTATATTTACTGCTAAACTAGTCCAGTTTCAATAGAAGGATATCTACAATATGGATGAAACAGGTTTATTTTATGGTTTGTAAGCAGTTCATTTGCTTGCAACAAAGGTCAAAGTAATTAGAAGGATAAGGAAAGGATTAATATTGTTGATTGTTGTAATGGCGATGATTCTCACAAAATATCACTTCGGATTATTGGTAAGTATGCTAATCATAGATTTTTTAAAAATGTGAACATGAACAACCTTAATTATCATTATCGAGCTAACAATAAATCATGGATGACGGCGGAAAAGTTATCCTACTAGTGGAAAATTGTCCAGCCCATCCAAAGGTTATTGAAGTCTTGAGAAATGTTTGAATTATTTTTCTTGCCTCCTAATACAACCTCAAAGAGCAATGAAAATATTCTAAACTGGCCCAAATCAGTGTCAGCTATAAATATATATTGTGACAGCCAATTGGTTATTAGGAGAGCCTAAAATACAATATATAATGGTAAATCTCGATATTTACGTCGAAAACACAATACCTAAAGACAACTGCTTTCAAGCGGCATAATTTCAATAAATTATGTCAAGTCGAAGAAAAACGTAACAAATCCACCTATTAAAGGTTTATCTAGAGAGTAGTTGAGAAGTCATCGAGGGGAATAAGCTTGAAGCCTATAAATTAAGAATTGTCACTGTGGAAACCCAACCTACCTGAATAGAGATCCCAAGATCTCGGTTCAAAATGGACAACTAAAATTTTGTGCAATTTAAACCAAGACTCTATAGTTTTATACTCTTTCTCATTCTTGTGATGACGCAAAGTGTTGTCTGTCAATATTATGTTAAGATAAGGCTTTTAATGATGGCTATATTAGAAGAAAAATCTCAATAAAGATAATACATATTACCTTTTACAATCGATCATATATTTCAAGTAAGAAGTGAGACTGCTTCTATGAGAATTTTAGAAGTTGGATTCGCAAAAGTACTTGATAAAACAAGAACCGATATTTATTGCCGAATTGAACACAATTGTAGAATGTGAAATGGTCGAAGTAAAAATGTGTGATGGTTATTGTCTTGATTTACACTAACGGTAGAACAGTTCAATACTATGAGTCACTGGTTTGCCAAGTAAATCCGATAGTCATTTACTATGAAAGGTTCAAGAAGAAAGTTACCTATTATGACACAATTTTAATTCAAAAAAAAAAAACTATCTCAAGTGTCTGCATTAATATTTAGAGAATTGTGGGGAATTGTAAGAAATTCTATAATATTTATATTTATATGAGAGACATGTCCCTTAACAAGTGTCATATGGGAAAGATACAAATTGAAGGGTCATATCCTCTAAGATTGATTAAGGATAACCTTTGAGTTTAAATGGCATTATGGAGGGATATAACTCTTAGAAGGATTACATCATAATCTAAATGGTGCCTACAAAGGCACACATATA
The DNA here is from genome assembly GCA_019454045.1 of Zanthoxylum bungeanum. Taxonomy (NCBI): domain Eukaryota; kingdom Viridiplantae; phylum Streptophyta; class Magnoliopsida; order Sapindales; family Rutaceae; genus Zanthoxylum; species Zanthoxylum bungeanum. Next base: position 24,790 of record SKCR01046732.1, read on the forward strand.
TGTCTATGAATAGACCCACTTTGTTTGTGATGACGCTGAGTGTTGTATGCCAATGTTAGGTTAAGCTAAGACTTTTAATGATGAATATATTAGAAGAAAAATCCCAATAAATATAGATACATATTACCTTTTACAATAGATCATATATTTCAAGTAAAAAGTGGGACCGCTTCTATGAGAATTTTAAAGGCTGGATTCGCTAAAGTACTTGATAAAATCAGAACCGATATTTCTGACCGAATTGAACACAATTGTAGAATGGGAAATGGTCGAAGTAAAGCTGTGTGATGATTATTGTCTTGGTTTACATTAACGGCAAAACAGTTCAAGACTATGAGTCACTGGTTTGCCAAGTAAATCCGATAGTCATTTACTATGAAAGGTTCAAGACGAACTACTTTATTCTGACACAATTTTAATTCAAAAAAAAAAACTATCTCAAGTGTCTGCATTAATATTTAGATAATTATGAGGGATTGTAAGAAATTCTCTAATATTTATATTTATATGAAGACATGTCCCTTAACAAGTGTCATATGGGAAAGACACAAATTGAATGAACATATCCTCTAAGATTGATTAAGGATAACCTTTGAGTTTAAATGACATTATGGAGGGATACAACTCTTAGAAGGATTACATAATAATTTAAAGGGTGCCTACAAAGGCACACATACATGTCTATGAGTAGACCCATTTTGTTTCTCATTTAGGCATTCAATTCATTCAATACTTTCATTTTGTCTTTAAACATATAGGGAAAGTTTTCACTATTGTTCCTAAAGTTTTTGATAAAAATGAGCGCCCCTTGCCCCCTTAATTAATAAGTAACCAAGTATCATAGTTGAACGTTAGTCAAGAGATCCGTAAGAGCATCGAGGCACGACTAAAAAATTCTTAAGGACATAGTTCATTCGACTTGGTTCAATATTCATCTTCTGTAAAATATATCACATGTTTTTCTAAGACTTTGGTTTTATGATTGATATATGGTTTGCATATTTACTTGAATTATGTATGTTAAAAATGAATTACAACATATTCCGCCTAACAGATAATGCTATTATAGTTTTACAAATTGCAGCACATGCTGATAGTTTCTTATTGAACTATTAGGAAGTGGCGTCTAAAAGGTTTAATTTGATAATGATTTCAGATAGGCAGAAGGTGAATGGGAGATGGAAAAACCATCGGTTGGTTAGTATAAAATTAATATAGATGTAGCAATTGATAACTTTAAAGGTATTATCGAAGAGAAAAATTTATATAGGGACGGTGCCTATATAACCATCCTGTTAAGAGTATTTATAGGTGTGAATGGAATTTTAGTAAATGTGACCTAATAAGTAAACCCTAGTTTGTATTAGTATAAGTAAACATGTATTTCTACATATGAAGATGAATAAGAGAATATTCTTTCAGTAAAATCAACATGGTATCAGAGCCAGCTTAAAAAAAAAAAACAGAAACAGAAATAGAAACAAAAACAGGAAAAGTTAGGGTTAGGGTTTTGGTTTGCAGCAGCAGCAGCACGTAGGGAGAGGGATCAGTGGAGTTGCAATACACTACAACCTCTAGTGGTGCCGGCGAATCTTGCTCGGTCGAGATTGACGGCGGCTGTCTTACGATGTCGGCAGCGGTGGTGGCTGGAGTGAAAAGTGCCATAGCAGTCGCACATCTCAGGGAATCGACGGCAACAGACTATGCCACTGTGATAGTCAACCATCTCTGAACATTCTGGTGTGGTCGGCGATCACCATTGACGGCAACAGTACGGGGGCGGCCACCATCAACTGCGGCAGTACACCACCACTGTTTTGGTAAGGAAAAAAATGGTTTTGGTGGATATTTAACAGTGTGTGTGATTTCTTTAATGGTGGTTGGTGCAATTTGTTTAATAGTGCTTGCTGGTTTTATTCACTTTTTGGAGGTCGATTTTTTTTATTAATTGTTAGTGTTTGTTATTGACCTAGTTCTGTGGATTGTTGGTGTTATCTGCCATCATGGATGTGAAATGTAGTAAGTCTAAGATTGTTAGTGAAAATTCATTCGTCAACAATGATTATCGAGAGGAAATTGACGGGTAGTCATAATTACTTCTAGTGGCGAAGGACGGTGCGAAGGTATGTCACAAGTATCGATATGAATGATCATCTTACTGAGGCACCTCCTACTAAAGAGGATAAGGTTGTGTATAAGAAATGGGTAATGGCGATGATAAATTATTCAATCAGATTCAAAACATTTTGGCTCCTTCCGTTGATGATGTGACTAATCATTGTGATACAATGAAGGAGCTCTGGGACTTTTTAGAGTTTTTATATGCTAGCAAGCATGATTTGTCTCATATTTACCGTATGATGGTGAATATTTACCGAGCTGAGAGAAAATGTCGAACATTATTTGAATATTATACAGAAGTAAAGCGAGTTGTTGAGGAAAAGAGAGCTATGTTTCCTATTGTCAATGATGTTCAGAAAATGCAGGAGCATGGTGATAGAATTATAGTGCAGTGCTTTCTAGCTGTACTAGGGGACGAGTATGAGATAGTTAGAAGTCAATTACTTGCTGGAAGTGAGCTCTCTTATTCTTTAAGTGATATTTATGCTCGTCTTCTTAGCATGAGTAAATATCCGGTTCCTGATGGTCATAAGGAGATTATCCCAACTGAGTCAGCTGCATTAGTTAGTAGTAAATCGAGGGATGACAACTCCCGCGGTGGTCAGGCTGGTTATAGAGGGGGTAGAGGTGGTGGTAGAAGCAGTGGTAGTAATGGTCATTGCACTTGTTATCATTGTGGCGAAGTGGGTCATGTGAAGAGTGTCTGTTGGAAGTTACATGGAAAACCTCCACATTTACAGGGGGTCAGAAGTTTGCTCATGCTACCAGTCAGGATGGTCATGTATCCATACATGTACCCACGAGAACTATTTATGAACCTCATGTTACTATTTCTGCTGATGAGTATGCTCAACTTACTTAATTATATACCTCTCAATAGTCTACATCATCTCTTAGTGCTTCACTGGTTCAAACAGGTAATCCCTAAGCTTGTTTCTCCACTTCCTCATGTCATTGGATTATTGATTCAGGTGCTTCTAATCATATGACCGGGAAATCATGTATTCTTTCTTCATTCACTTCGACGTATGCTCTTCATAATGTTACTTTAGCTTATGGTTCCACATCTCATATTGTTGGGAGTGGTACTGCTCATCTCAATAACTCTCTTATCTTGCATTCGGTTCTTTGTCTTCCACAATTTCCATATAATATATTGCTTGTTAGTAAATTAACTACCTCACTTAATTGTTCTCCTCACTTTCTTCCTTCGTATTGTTTCTTTCAGGATTTGAAGACGAAGCAGATTATTGGTAGAGGCTGCGAGGTGGGATGGCTCTATGTTCTTGATTCACATGAGCTAGTTCATCGGTCGATGGCATGTACAAGTCACTCATCTGCTTTCAAACTCCATTGTCATTTTGGTCATCTTTCTCTTCAGAGTCTTCAGACATTGTGTCCTAGTTTGCGAGATGTATCACAGTTAGATTGTGAGTCTTGTCAGTTTGTGAAATATCATAGAGTGTCATATAAATGTCGCGTCAATAATCGGGTTGTGTCCCCTTTTGATTTAGTACATTCAGATATTTGGGGCCCTTATCTTATTTTATGCAAAACCAGATTTTGGTATTTTGTGACATTTATGGATGATTATTCTCGAGTAACATGGCTATATCTTTTGAAAAATCATTTTGAGTTATTTTCAACTTTTTGTCAATTTTGTGCAGAGATCATAAATCAATTTAATTCTGTTATTCGTATTTTACGCCGTGATAATGAAAAATAGTATTTTTCATCCCAATTCACTTCATTTCTCGCTCAACATGTCACTATCCATCAATCTTCTTGCATTGTCACTCCTCAACAAAATGGAGTGACAGAACGTAAAAACTGCCATTTGTTAGAGGTTACTCGCACACTAATGTTTCAAATGCAGGTACCTAAAGTATTTTGGTCTGATGTTATCTCCACCGCTTGTTACTTGATTAATCGTATGCCATCCTCTGTGTTGCGTGGTCAAATCCCATATTTCATCTTGTTTCCTTCCCAACCCTTATTTTCTCTCTCATCTCGGGTATTTGGGTGTATATGCTTTGTCCAATATGTTCGAGCCACAATCTCTAAATTAGATCCGCGGTCTCTGAAATGTATTTTCTTAGGTTATTATCGTGTCCAGAAAGGGTATCAGTGTTACTCACCTACTTTAGATCGATATTTAATCTCCGCTGATGTTACGTTCTTGAGTCCACGCCTTTCACTATATCGACTCCCCCTGCTCCCATTTCTTCGGATGTTCCTGACGATTTTCTGGTGTATACCTTATCCCAATGTGTTGTGTCTCTCACTCCATCAGTTAGTACTCGACCACCTATCACCCAAGTGTACTCTCAACGTCAGACACATGATCTTGTGGTTCAATCTAGTGACCCTCCCACCGAGGCTTTTGTTGGGGTTGGTGCTCAGAGCGCCAATCCGGGCCGTATTTATGTTTGATTCATGAATACGATCAATTCCTTTTTCCATAATATTACTTATTTATGGTTGCACCTCTTGTTTTTATAAACATATTTGATCTGATTACGACTAGATCGAAACTAAATGTGGTTTAGTGATATGTATATATTAGACAAAGGCCCGATAATATATAATACAGTACACATTTACAAAGGTAGTTTGTAATTGACATAAATGTATATTATCAAACATAGTTCCTGGTCAAGATTTACTAACACATGTCGGTTAGTCAAATCTGTTGAGACCAGTAAATGTCGTATATCGAGACTTGGTCTGATGGTTTATCCCAATGAACCATGAGTCTAGGGAGACTTGTATAGACGTGTAGGTGTTTATAGTGGATAAACACTGAACGACTCACCGAAGATTCTTAATGGATGGTACACCAATGTCAATAAGAATCTTCTCGGGTTGAGTAGCATAGTGGTCCTTCGACTTGAGATACCAATGTGGATGTATGAGACATCCTCCACACTTAGATGGCAGTCACGTCACCGATCTATTTAGATCAGAGCTCCGCCTGTTCGTTGGGTGTGGACCGATCCTCAGGATATCCTGTGTGTATCAAGATAAGATCCGTCAGTTTTGTGTACAGAGCATAGGTAGTCCATATGTGATTAGCAATCAGTTAAATCTATGGTCATAGTATACTTCGGAAGTGAGTTCCGAATGTTATTTATAGATTGCTAATATATACGTCGACGAGATAATACCTATAGAGATTTGACGTTCACATCTATATCTCTGGGATTATCCGGATACCTATGAAGGATGGATTATACGTATGCAATGACCTCGACCTGTATGATTCAGCGAGTTTATCTGTGGTCGTCATATTTTACGAGTGGGTAAGTTATGGACACGAAATTGGATTTTGTGACGGATATATCTGAATCTAGAGAGTCTCACTAATGAAATATACTCGTAGAGCACTAGGGAGACTTTTATAAATAATGGTGATTATTTATAAATCGTTTAAAGGTTAAACGAAAAATACATGCGAACGGGTCGGACCGTCATTTCCTAATTAATGTGTATTTGTATTTAATATATGATATTATTAAATACACATTAATAAATTGTCAAATAAAGGTATTTGACATATATCATTATATATGTATTTGAGATATTTAAAGTAAATATAATACATATATTTGAGATATTTGTATTTAATTAATTATTTAATTGTTAAATGATTAATATAATTAAAATATAAATATCTTATCAAATGATAAAGTTAGGAAATGATTATTAATGTAAATGTTTGACTTTACATTAAAAGGAAATGGTTGTCAAATTGAGTTTGACTTCTTAAGATATTTGTTTTAATTGTTAAATATTGAAAATATCAATTTCCTTTTATTTTTTGTTATTTTCGGCCAACACCCTAAAATGAATATAATTGTTATAATTTTTTTTAGTTGCTTTATTTGACTTTAAGAATATCATTAAATGGTTTGATGATGACTTTTGCAAGTTGATAAAGCAAAATTAAATGAAATAAAAATATCATGATATTTTATATATACACCACCAATTTTGGCCAAGGGCTATTTGGAACAAATATATTTTGTTTCATTTTTTAGGGTTAGACAAGTTCATTAGATACCAAATAAACATAAAAGAAGATGAGAGAAAAGCTTGAAGGCCTAAAGAAGAAAGCTTGGAAAAATCATGTTTTTGTAAGTTTTTCTTCAAAGTCTTCAATATGAAAATTGTTTCTAACATGCTTAGCATCATTTTGTGTTGTTTTGGTGTTGTCTCTCTTCTTATAGTTTGTGTCTATTTTGGTTGTGAACTTTGATGAAAGATTGATGCATGTAAGTAAGCTTGAAATGGTTTCAAAGCTTTACTTTTGATTTTTGGAAAATCAAGTTGTCATTCTAGAGTTCGTAAGCCACTCCTTGGTGACCTAGAATTGTTCTAGAGTTGTTTCAAAGTGGTGAGTCTAGATTGGTGAAGTATTGAATGGATTAAAGTGTTGGATTTTGTAAATTTGGTGAAATTGGACAGTTTGATGAAATTGAAAAATTAGGGTTCATAACTCATTCCAAATTTGGGTATTTTCATATATGTGATGTATTATGGTATGAATATGATGCATGTAAATTTTTGGGTTGATTGGATTTGATCTTGGTATGTTTTGAACAAAATGGACCAAAATACAATTACTTGAAAATTTGGGGTGCTCACGACAATTACTCAAAAATTGGGGATTTGTGTTAAATCTGATTTTGATGCATTAGATGTGTTGAAAAACATTTTAGAAATGATTTAGAATCATCCAAAATTATATTTGATAATTTTTGGGCTAAAATAATCAATTTATAAAGTTTTGGTGCAATTCGGTAAATACCAAGAAATTTGTTCTCTTGTGTAATTTTTCAGAATTTGATAATTGGATAATTAAATAAATAAGTTTATTTAATTGATCTGAGAAAAATTTTAAAATCGGAAAATTTTGATTTTCTACTATTCCGCTGCGTTATTGATATTCCTCCATAAAACCCCAACAAAATGGTATCAGAGTGAATCTGATTCTGGACACCCTAATATGATTTCCCTTTAAAATCTAATGTTTGTTCTTATCTTTACTTGATACACGCATGCTTTCATTTAATTTGATTAAATTTAAAGTGTATGACACTTTATGAAATATCCCCGCTTAATAAGGTTTTAAAGTAACTAGTATTTGAAATACTTGTTTCTTGGTCCGTCTTGTCAATACGGTTTATAAATATTTTTCCATGACTACATCCAAGACCGTGCCTCTGCTGTGAGGGTGTAGCCGATAGAGATTTATTTATGCCGGATGTATATAAGATACTAGATAAATTCAAGCAAAAGCGGAATCCTGAACGTGCCATGACTGTCAGGGTTACGCAAATAACTTGAGTTTATCATTGACGAGTTTAACCTTGGTACGTCTCCTTGTGGGCCTGCCTTAGCAGCGACAACGAGAAACGACCAGGACCGGAACCTCGGAGTCACTATTGAGTGATTGACAAATGAGTTGTCTACCTGTGAATATACGTAGGCGAGACCGTGCCTCTACTGGGAGTCGAAATATATTCATAGGGTCCACTTCCCATTATGGAATTCGATTTAATTATTGAATTCTCGTTTTTCCGTTGGGGATTACGATATTACGTAAAATAGTGGGAGACACTGCTAAGTTTAAAAATTCCTTAACTTAGGCAGTGTGTATTATTATGGAAATAGCGCTTGTTTGTTTTCCTTAATCTATATTAGATAGAATTAAACTTTTAATTCACTGCACACATATTTTGATATGTTATCTGACTTGACTCTTGGTTGCAGTTATTCTAGAATAGGTTCTAGATACTACTAGACTAGGATATTATTAGATTGGTCTAAACCATCGGGAACTATTGTTCCGATTTTCTTCAAAAATCAAGATGGTTAATGACTTAGTTTATAAGTCATGATAGATAATCTAGATAGATATCCCTTTTAGGATATAATACTTTAGAGAGAATATTTTCTTATGCAGTAAAAATTGACTTGAATTAGTTCATGTCTCGAGATTCTTGACTGGTATTAAGAAAGTCTCATTAGGTATTTGTTTATCTAGTAATGGCGTTTCTTATCTTTAATGACCTTTAAAGGCAATGTGTCTGACACAATTTGCTAATCAATTATTTACAATTGTTGTGAATAGTTGAATGCAAATAGTAAAGCTAAAGAAATGAGATGTGTATAGTTGTGTATATAAAATATCGATTTTCACAATACTACAACTATAGGTATTGGATACCAGATCTCTCATCTAGTTATGTAAAAATATTAGTTAACGATTGTTTCGATATTTGATATCGGAACTCACGACTATTGGATAGTTACTTGTTCTTTATAAACAATTGTTATATATTTTAAATATAACTAGTAGTGTCATTGACGTAGAGATAACATTAAGAAAAATTATTCGGTAAAATAAATAATTTAGAACGGTGCTTTATGAGTTTAATCACTTAAGCATTAGATGCTTATTCCGTATGGTAAAGGATGGTTTGATACAAGATCACACCACACATTCTTATCCATTTAATGAATATTGTATTCAAGAAGGTGATTAAAATCTCGTTTAACCAATGATTTGTCATCAAACCACTAGATTCATTAAACTGATCATTAGATGTATGTAGTTTTAATGAATTGTAATTGCTTAAGGTAGTTTTCTTTACTTCGTAACTTAGTTTATGAATTGTCATAACTTAGTTACGTGTTTCTGAAAGAACACATTTGAACGTCTTGAAATGATCAAGAACTTTCAATCTGTTCTGATGAAACGTAGGTTGAACATTTTTGACTTGTTCAAATATATTCAATCTGAAGTTTTATGAGAACTCTATCATTAAAATTCATTATATGTCTTTGAACTGTTCAAAGATCTTTGATACGATCAAACATATGAATTTAAAGCAATTAGTTCTAAAGTTATTCAGTGAATATGATTCTTATTCAATATTATTCTTCCACGATTCCATCTTGATGGAATTGAGTAGTGGCAGCAGTCGAATCTTATATGATTTGATTCGTTTGATATTGAATGTTACCGAATTAATTTCAATACTCTTGGGGATATGCTCCAGTAACACTAGTTTATCTTTTTTAATTTAGGTTCCATTAATTTCTACAGTTACATATATGATATGTATTATGTATAGGTAGAAAATTTGAATCTTGAAAAGTTTGAGATTTGAATATTTCTTTTATATAATGGAAATTACTTACGCCTTGGAGGTATAAGTAAGAGTTTATCGTTTATTCTGTTTAATAGAATATTGTATTATATTTGATAAAATATCTTTCCTACGATCCTAAGTAATAAAATCGTTTTATCACTTGGTGTGTAACATCAGATGTTAACAATTGTAGAAAAGACTTGACTTATTGAAGTCAAATGTGAGAATGATAAATTATAAATGGAACTACGTAATTAATAAGATGAAACAACCCTTATACATCTTCTATATAAGTCTAATACGATATCAGAATCATCACGAGTATTTGATACTTAATGGTTCTGTTGTTTTCTTACCGAAGAAAATTATCCTATAACTTATAATGAAAGCGATATTTGATATCGATTCCGGAAATTCATCATTGAACCATAGATCTAAGATTGTTCGTAGCTTACTACGATCAAGTTTTGAACTTGATTAAGCTTTAATTATGAATTAGTTCATGATTTGTGCTAATTATTTGCGCAACAAAAGCAGTGTGAGCTTATTAAAGGTTTGACCTTTATAGTATGACAGTGAGAAAAGTTATACTCAGCAATCTATTGTAGATTCTAAGAAAACTTGTCTCCAGTCACGCTAATTGAACAATTAAAGATATATTGGTTAATGTTGATATTAAACTGTACATTTTAGCTAAAGAATGCAAAATGACGTTTTTGAATGACTTATTCAGATAAGAGATCAGTTGTGATTTCTTTGTTTGAAGAGTTCATTCTGGAATGGCCCTAGAGTTTGTGTTCTGCTGAGATCGCAGTTTAGTGTGCTAGCTTATAGAGCCTATTATAGACTCGGATAATTCTTCCAGAAATTCGTGTTCTCTATTTTTGATATCAGTCAGATTGTCTGATCTTGTCAAAGTATAAAGAATACATATATGATTGAAGGGTTAGTAGGAGCGTATAATTACCTTTCTAGTGTTATATATCCTAACGACATTATCATTATTATGGTAATAATGAGATGTTTGTAGGTAAAAGATTTACCTAAGTCTTCTTTACTCCGTGAAAATAGTGGGAGTAGTCTCTGTTATATTTGATATAAAATTTTATATAATATATATAACTAATAGACTTGTGAGATACTTAATTAGTCGTGCATTATATATGATCTAATAAAAGACACAACAAGGCTATCTGTATGACAGTTAGTATATTGTTTGACAGCTATTGTGTGTCTTATATAAAGTATTCATCTTTCGTAAATGATGATTCCTTTTTCGAAAGAGATATTGATTAGAATGTCTAATCAATCTTATATATCATTTGATGATGACATAATAAATACTTTATAATGTGCGATTGTAGATATCGATTTAATCGTAATTGTTACGAGTTATTTTGATATCCTATAGACCATATGATGGATCTTGAAACACGTTCTTTGTGATCTTTGAGATATTAAGAACGAGTTTCTAATTCATGGAGAATTCAGTCTGCAACCATTAGGGTCATATTAGTTTTGAGACTAATTATGACATTAGACAGTCTACGTCATAAAGAGTCACAAAAGATGCAGTGGAAGTGTCACACATGATTCTACTGTTATAGTGGAATTAGATGCAACTTATGAAGTATTGACTTATGAAGTTACATAGTGACCTTATAAATTAGAAATTTTATATTGGTGTTGTGCTTGCGGACAATAGTATTTTGGATTTGATCCCTGAATACTTGGACAACTCAGTAGTTGTAGCACAATACTGATGTAGTGTCTGATTCATATTAATGTATAATTTAGATTCTACAAAATATGAAAGATACTGGCTATGGGAACGATGGAGTTTGTTTGACAAACTCAATATGTTATAGTGGACATACTTCTTGTTGCCTACCTCTTAAGTGATGGGTGAGCTTTTGAGGGCCATACGTGTACGATACACATTGAGATGTATATACGATACCGTGGATTGGCACAAGAGAAAGTGGGAGAAATTGTTGGGGTTGGTGCTCAGAGCACCAATCCAGACCGTATTTATGTCTGATTCATGAATACGATCAATTTATTTTTCCATAATATTACTTATTTATGATTGCACCTCTTGTTTTTATATACGTATTCGATCTGATTACGACTAGATCGAAACTAAATGTGGTTTAGTGATATGTATATATTAGACAAAGGCCCGATAATATATAATGGAGTACACAGTTACAAAGGTAGTTTATAATTGACATTGGGAAGTGTTACTGCTAAATGTATATTATCAAACATAATTCCTGGTCAAGATTTACTAACACGGGTCGGTTAGTCAAATCCGTTGAGACCAGTACATGTCGTATATCGAGACTTGTTCTGACGGTTTATCCCAATGAACCATGAGTCTAGGGAGACTTGTATAGACGTGTAGGTGTTTATAGTGGATAAACAATGAACGAATCACCGAAGATTCTTAATGGATGGTACACCAACGTCAATAAGAATCTTCTCGGGTTGAGTAGCATAGTGGTCCTTCGACTTGAGATACCACTGTGGATGTATGAGACATCATCCACACTTAGATGGCAGTCACATCACCGATCTATTTAGATCAGACCTCCGCCTGTTCGTTGGGTGTGGAACGATCCTCAGGATATCCTGTGTGTATCAAGATATGATACGTCAGTTTTGTGTACAGAGCATAGGTAGTCCATATGTGATTAGCAATCAGTGAAATCTATGGCCATAATATACTTCGGAAGTGAGTTCCGAATGTTATTTATAAATTGCTAATAGATACGTCGACGAGATAATACCTATAGAGATTTGACGTTCACATCTATATCTTTGGGATTATCCGGATACCTATGACAGAGGGATTATACGTATGCAATGACCTTGACCCGTATGATTCAGCGAGTTTATCTGTGGTCGTCATAATTTACGGGTGGGTAAGTTATGGACATGAAATTGAATTTTGTGACGGATATACCTGAATCTAGAGAGTCTCATTAATGAAATATACTCGTAAAGCACTAGAGCGACTTTATAAATAATGGTGATTATTTATAAATCGTTTAAACGTTAAATGAAAAATATATGCGAACGGGCCGAACCGTCATTTCCTAATTAATATGTATTTGTATTTAATATATGATATTATTAAATACACATTAATAAATTCTCAAATAAAGGTATTTGACATATATCATTATATATGTATTTGAGATATTTAAAGTAAATATAATACATATATTTGAGATATTTGTATTTAATTAATTATTTAATTATTTAATTGTTAAATGATTAATATAATTAAAATATAAATATCTTACCAAATGATAAAGTTAGGAAATGATTATTAGTGTAAATGTTTGACTTTACATTAAAAGGAAATGGTTGTCAAATTGAGTTTGACTTCTTAAGATATTTTTTTAATTGTTAAATATTGAAAATATCAATTTCCTTTTATTTTTTGTTATTTTCGGCCCACACCCTAAAATAAATAAAATTGTTATAATTTTTTTTTAGTTGCTTTATTTGACTTTAAGAATATCATTAAATGGTTTGATGATGACTTTTGCAAGTTGATAAAGCAAAATTAAATGAAATAAAAATATCATGATATTTTATATATACACCACCAATTTCGGCCAAGGGCTATTTGGAACAAGTATATATTTTTTTGTTTCATTTTTTAGTGTTAGACAAGTTCATTAGATACCAAATAAACATAAAAGAAGATGAGAGAAAAACTTGAAGGCCTAAAGAAGAAAGCTTGGAAAAATCATGTTTTTGTAAGTTTTTCTTCAAAGTCTTCAACATGAAAATTGTTTCTAACATGCTTAGCATCATTTTGTGTTGCTTTGGTGTTGTCTCTCTTCTTATAGTTTGTGTTTATTTTGGTTGTGAACTTTGATGAAAGATTGATGTATGTAAGTAAGCTTGAAACAGTTTCAAAGCTTTACTTTTGATTTTTGGAAAATCAAGTTGCCATTATAGAGTTCGTAAGCCAATCCTTGGTGACCTAGAATTGTTCTAGAGTTGTTTCAAAGTGGTGAGGCTAGATTGGTGAAGTATTGAATGGATTAAAGTGTTGGATTTTGTAAATTTGGTGAAATTGGACAATTTGATGAAATTGAAAAATTAGGGTTCATAACCCATTCCAAATTTGGGGATTTCTGTATATGTGATGTATTATGGTATGAATATGATGCATGTAAATTTTTGGGTTGATTGTATTTGATCTTTGCTTGTTTTGAACAAAATGGACCAAAATACAATTACTGAAAATTTGGGGTGCTCACGGCAATTACTCAAAAAATAGGGATTTGTGTTAAATCTGATTTTGATGCATTAGATGTGTTGAAAAATATTTTAGAAATGATTTAGAATCATCCAAAATTATATTTGATAATTTTTGGGCTAAAATAATCAATTTACAATGTTTTGGGGCAATTCGGTAATTACCAAGAAATTTGATCTCTTGTGTAATTTTTCAGAATTTGATAATTGGATAATTAAATTAATAAGTTTATTTAATTGATCCGAGAAAAATTTTGAAATCGAAAATTTTTGATTTTCCACTATTCCGCTACGTTACCGATATTCCTCCCTAAAACCCCAACAGCTTTACCATCTGCTTCATCTTCAGATCTGGTACCCCGTATCTTCTGAGTCTAATATTGACTTACCTATTGCTTTACGAAAAGTTAAGCGTTCTTACACTTATCCTATTTCTTCTTTCATTTCTTATAATAGTTTATCTGCTTCTTCCAAATCTTTTGTTTCCTCTTTAGACTCTGTGTCAGTTCCCGGGTCAGTTACCGAAGCCTTGTCTCATAATGGATGGCGTGAGGCCATGATGGAAGAACTGCAAGCTCTTGAACATAATCATACATGTGATCTTTTCACCTTACCAGTTAGCAAAACGAAGATTGGGTGTAAGTGAGTGTTTACAGTAAAATTACATTCAGATATATATGTGGCTCGTTTGAAAGCCAGATTAGTTGCCAATGGGTATGCTCAGTTTTATGGTGTTGATTATACTGAGACGTTCTCTCTGGTAGCCAAGCTTACGTCTGTTCGCATGTTTATTTCTCTTGCTGCTACTCAAAATTGGCCTTTGTATCAATTTGACGTTAAAAATGTTTTTCTTCTTGGCAATCTTCAGGAGGAAGTCTATATGGAGCAACCACATGGGTTTGTTGGTCATGGGGAGTCTGGCAAGGTGTGTAAGTTGAATAGATCTTTGTATGGTTTGAAATAATCTCCTCGGGCATGGTTTGGAAGGTTTAGTGATGTTGTTACCAATTTTGGTTTGACTAGAAGTACTTATGACCATTCAGTATTTTATCGACATTCTCAATCTGGGTGTATTATATTGGTAGTGTATGTTGATGATATTGTGATTACAGGAAGTGATAGTTCGGGTATGGATGCCCTCAAAGCCTTTCTACAGTTTCAATTCCGAACAAAAGACTTAGGTCATTTGAAGTACTTTCTTGGAATTAATGTATCTAGATGTGATAAGGGTGTATATTTATCTCAAATGAAGTATGTTCTAGACATGTTGACTGATGCAGGGTTGACTGAAGTTAAACCATGTGCCACGTCTATGATACCGAATGTGAAATTGGGTGTTGATGATGGAGAACCAATGGTGGATGCACGGATGTATAGGAGGGCAGTTGGAAAACTAAATTACCTCACAGTGACTCATCCAGATATTACTTTCTCAGTAAGTGTGGTAAGTCAGTTCATGTCTTCTCCTCGAACAACTCATTGGGATGTCGTTTTTCATATCCTTAAGTACCTCAAATGAGGCCCAAGATGTGGGATTTTTTTATAAAAACCATGGGCATCGTAGAGTTGATGGGTTTTCAGATGCAGATTGGGCGGGATCTCCATTGGATAAAAGGTCAACTACAGGGTATTGTGTTTTTGTTGGGGGCAACCTAGTCTCATGGAAAAGTAAGAAGCATAGTGTGGTGGCAAGATCGAGTGCCGAATCAGAGTATCGAGCTATGGCACAAGTTACTTGTGAACTCTTGTGGATCCATCATCTTCTAAAGGAAATCAAGGTTGATAACTCATTTCCCATGAGAGTATGGTGTGATAATCAGTAGCAATTCACATTGCCAAGAATCCAGTGTATCATGAACGAACAAAGCATATAGAAGTGGATTGTCACTTTATTCGAGAGAAGCTACAAGAAGGGTTGATTTCTTTAACATATATTAGAACTATAGAACAAAGAGCTGACATTCTCACCAAAGCCTTAGTTAGCAGCAAAGTTAGTTATCTTTGTAACAAGCTGGGCATGATAGACAACTATTCTCCAGCTTGAGGGGGAGTGTTAAGAGTATTTATAGGTGTGAATGGCATTTTAGTAAATATGACCTAATAAGTAAACCCTAGTTTTTATTAGTATAAATACATATATATTTCTACATATGAAGATGAATAAAAGAATATTCTTTTAGTAAAATCAACACGTCCAATCAATGAATTACACATGTTCCAGTATTTTTTTATTTGTTTTGATTGATCATTTACAAAACAAATAGAATACATGTCATTCATTGTTGGGGGTTTAGTGTCAATCAAGATTGGATGGAATTACTTGTGTACAATTACACTTTAAATTCTCAACCAAGTATGCAACACACAATTAATTTTCAACTTTATCACTATGTGTATACTTGTGATAATTGAACAACCTAATATTAACTAAAATCTATACTACCAAGATTATTATGATACAATTTATGATTTACTAAGTTAATATTATGATTACTTAAATTAATCTAAGTCTATTCAGTTTATAAAACAATTCAAGGACTAATTCATTAGTATCACGTTCGTATCTATGTTCGAATGAGACTGTCTAGTGTGTGCACGTTCGTGTTGCGTTCGAGAACGCATTCGAACGAAGTGTTCCAGAGAGTTCACGTTCGTGCAGCGTTCGAGAATGCGTTCGAACGGAATATTCCCGAGAGTT
This sequence comes from Zanthoxylum bungeanum, assembly GCA_019454045.1. Lineage (NCBI taxonomy): Eukaryota > Viridiplantae > Streptophyta > Magnoliopsida > Sapindales > Rutaceae > Zanthoxylum > Zanthoxylum bungeanum. The sequence continues at coordinate 41,050 of SKCR01046732.1, forward strand.
TACGTTCGTGTAGCGTCTGAAAACGCGTTCGAACGAAATATTCAAGAGGGTTTACGTTCGTGTTGCGTTTATGAAGCGTTCGAACATTTTAAGTCAGAGGGATTACGTTTGAGTTATGTTTGAATATGCGTTCGAAAGTTCTTAGGCAGAAGACTTGCGTTCGAGTTGCGTTTGAAGACGCGTTCGGACATTCTTACAAAAATTCAGATTTTTGCCTTTGTGTTCGTCGGGCGTTCGAACGCCCTACGTATTTTTCATGCACATACTTTATTTTTCCAGAAAATTTTCTTATCTAAGCATGCAAATTACTATCTAACAACACTAATTTAATAAGTTCTTAGATTGTTGGGGGTTAATGTCATTAAACAGAAAATTAACATGCTTTAAAACAATCAAAACACATAACACAAACTAGATCTACACTAACATGCAAAACCCTAAAACTTTGAAAACCAGAAAAACCTGATAAACAACGTCCATGTCGAGATGATTCTCTGTTCTTAAGAACTTATTAGCCTCCGTCTCTAGTGCTCAACGGATTCGAAATGACCAATGTTCTCCCATGATTCCTTGGATTCTTCTTGTTCAAGAAGGTACTCCTTAACAAGTGTTTGAACTTGGAATATGGTGAAACTCTCTCTTACAAAATAATGAAAATTTGACTCACAAAATTCAGATTTCCTTCAGATGTTGAGAATGAACTGTTGGGAAGCGGCCGCAAGTGCGCAGCGAAAAATTAAAAATTATGATGCCGCTATTCCTTTGCCCAATACCCATTTGTTTTTATTATTCTACAAGTCTAGGCATATTACTATATATTCTAAGCATAAAAACTCATAAAACATGCAAAGAACATAAACCTAAGCATGCTAACTATCATAAGAACTCTAATTAAAATAAAGAAAGAAAAAGACTTACTTGAACCAAAGACTCCTCCAGTCATCCATCCAATCTAAAAGATTTTCTCGAACTCAGCAAGCTCTTCCACGTTTCAAAGAGCCACCCAAGTGTGTGGCCTCCAAAGGTGCACACACAAAAGCCAAAACTCAACGGCAAGACTACGCCTTGAGTGCATAGGTATTTTGCCCTGGTGTTAGCCTAGGCAAATACATCAAAACTTTTAACTTGAGATTCCTCTAGTCAATTAGACTTAAGGATCCTCAAAATCAGTGGCTTACTCTTAAAATTTAGAGTTTCTCACTTATATAAACCAAGATATGAAAGGTTTTGGTGTAAGAATTTGTAAAGAATTCTTTGAGTTTATATAGGTGCTCCAAAGACAACAAAATTAATTAAGAATCCAATGTGGGATAAATGATAATTAATCTTAGCCATTGGATCTTAATATAGTGGTTTAATGAGATTATAAAACCCTAATAAGATTTTGGGCCGAATTGGAATTCAAAACAAATAAAATAAAATAAAATAAAAAACACAGATTTTTTTATTCATTTTTCCAATTCCCAAAGTGTCCATATCGTCATTCACCAATCCCTAAGCCACTTTGGAACCTCATAAATGATATGTTCAATAATTAAACACATTGAACCATTTATGAACAATTCCTACAGCAATCATATATGCTGTTAAATTTGTATTGTGCACTGTTAACCATTGATTTCGATTTTGTTGTGTGTGACCTTTTGGGTGTTGGGATTTATGTCCTAGAGCTTCATGTATTGTAAACGGAATTGATTTTTGTAATAATAATAAATGCATTATTCATTTTATCAAATTTGTTTGATTTATATCGCATATTGTCCAATTGTCTTGTTTACCTTGATTACTCTTGTACCTTTAGACTTAGTGTATGTTTGATGCACGAGAGGATTTAACTCTAAAGTTAGTAATCTAAATATTCCATAGAGAGCAAACAAAGATGGTACTTTGTTTGTGGTATATCTATAGCTGCGGTCCATTCTATACTTAAATGACGACCTTGATCCGGGATCGTTCATGTAATGACATGGTAATGAAGGCACTTTGTATGATAAGATCATATAGGACTAGACTCAGATAAATACGAATTTCTTTTAATATCCGTTAACCAAAGAATTTATTTTATCTAATAAATGGTCATATATGGATTCGATCTTAATCCTGAGTGTATTACGAACTCCTACATGACATGCTATGTCCTTTGATTTACTATGGTGAGGTTGGTGTTGCATTCCCAGCCAATAACTACGTATTTTGGGGATATGGTTTGGTATGTAGCTGGGAACGTTTTACATAGATATGGAATTCACTCATTCTTACGAGAAGCAGATGAATATCTCTTTTAAGAGTTAATTCGAGACTTGAACAATTTGAGCGCTCAACTTTTCTATTACGAATAGAAAGTATTTTATATTCATAATTGTTATGAAGTAATTGTTCATTATAGAATCAATGGTGCTTAAGAGACAAAATATTTAGAGGGGTTTAACGGACTTATGACCCGACTTTATTTATGAGATATTCGTGAATGGCTATATCCACATGTAATGACTATATCGATGGACACCGAAAATGTTCGGTTTACTTAATCCATCTACGGTAACGGGAGTTCAACTTCGAGTTTTTAGTGGAATAACGTGGAGTTAATAATTCGTAATATTTGATTAAATAGTTTAATTAATATTTCAGAATTATTGGAGCTCGGAACCGTAGGTCCATTTGGTCCCCGTGCTAGCTCGATCAACTGTAGCAAACCTAATATAATTAGATTGTCTAATTATATGCTCACATTATATTTATTTATATATTAGTAATAAGATTAATAATATTTATTGTCACAACTGAAAACTATGATAAATTAGTTTAACTTAATGTTTTCTAGAATTCTTTGATTATGAGATAATCAAGTCTTGATTATGAGATAATCAAGTTAGTAATAATTATGAGATAATTACTACAACATAATTGAAGGTAAATAAATCATTATTAATATATTGATTTTTATTTACCATAGGAGACAAAGTCATATGGCTTACCATGTCATCCAAGCAATTATGTTTATTAGGTGGCTTGGATACACCTAATAGTTTTGTCATTAGCTAAAGCATTTTATGCTTTGGTATGGCCTCCACATTTATGTGTTTGCCATTGAAAGAAAGCATTGAATGCTTAATGACAAAGCCATTGTCTTTAGCTTAACATTTCTTATGCTTTGGTATGACATTCACATTTTTGTGTTGGCCATTGCAAGAAAGCATTAGATGCTTAATGACAAGGTTAGTTAGCTTGTGTAAGAGAATATGATCTCTACTATTTCTCTCACTTCCTAAGGTTAACACTTTGCATTAATTCACACAATTGTTGTGAGAAAAGATTTGAGAGAAAATAGAGAGAGTTCTAGCATTCACAAGTGTTGTGAAATTCCTAAAGCCAAACACCATTGCGACATCTTAAATCTCTAAATAGTTTAGAGGTTTAATATTTGTGAGTGAAGCCCACACTTCGGTTTGTTGGTTTCGAGTCATAGTTCGGAAGATCGAGTGGTTGATCCAAGTGTTGGACACCAAAGGATTGATCTTGGCTACTACAACAAAGGGAGAAGGAAAATAAAATTTTGAAGATCCATACCGGACCCGGTGCCACCACAAGCAACTTCTGCCACGATAAGGAAAGTCGTTTCCTACAATTGGCATCAAGAGCTTAAGGTTGAAAAGTTTTCTTAACCCTTTCTTTTTTTAAGTTTAAGTTTTAATAATTTATATTAGATATAAATTATTAATGTGCATGTTGTGATGAGTAGGCACAATTAGATTTATGAGATGAATGTTTTTTAATGTTCATGTGATGAATGTTTACTTTGATTCATGTGATGAATGTATTGTGTTGATCATTAATTTTTCCGGCTCTTATTTTTAATATTGGAAATGTAAGACCATAAGGTCATATTCTTTCAAGTGTTGTAAGTTCATTTCTTTTGTGATAAGTTCATTTTGTAACTCAATTTGTAACTTGGAGGAGCCGATGTCTTGAAGGACTCATTACGAACCTATTCCATGAAGAACTCAACAACATACCATGGAGCAAGATTTGAAGACCAAGAGATGCCTTGGATTTATTGTACTAAATAGATTAGTATTTTTTTTTAAAAAAAAAATAAGAGCCCGGTTAATGCAATTTATGTATGTATGTGAAACTTCATTCCATTAAGAGTCCATAGAAAAAAAACGGGGACCAAAACGGAGTCCGGTAGCTCCGGAACAGAGTAAATAAAGTTCTAGTGTTTGAACACCAGACCGATAACGTTCGAACGCCAGTCAAACGCAACTCAAACGTTTGGCTACTGCCTGAAAAAGTTCGAACGCCCAAAGAACGCTACACGGACGTTTTCAGCCCAGACCTGGGCATCTATATGTGTTTTAAATTGTTTATTAACATGTCATATAGCCTAAGGTGCCTACTCTTGCATTTTCACATGCCATAACATGTAGACATGCATGATATTCAAGTCATAAAATATGATTTTATGTAAATTTAAAAGTTAAATTAGAATATAAGATGCATGTTAACGAATTAATAAGATTAATTAGTTTAAAGGTTTAAAAATTACGAATTCAAGTTTAAGAACAAATAGACATTATGAGTACATTATTTTCCTTGGTATATCGGATGGAAACCCGGATATAAATTCCATAGCCGCTTCCGAATGGACGGTAATTGGTTTGCACTCGGGATACAATTCCACGTACCTTTGGAGTAAATAACGTACTTTTAATCTATTAAATGGTTTGATGACATATAATCCATTAGTTGAATTCTAAAATTTTAAAACCTATAAGTGAACTAATTTTTTAAAAGTTAAAATTGATTAGATCACTTAAGAAAACTTGATTAAATTAGTTTAATTAAGTTAATTGGTTAGTAGAGACTAATCAGGATTAGTGAATAAAATTTTAAAAGTTAAAATTGGTTAGATCACTATATCATCAACTAGTATTAATTAAAGTTATGACTTTAGCCGAGCATAATCTAAGATTCATAAAATACTAGTGAGATAGAAACCTTACTCTTTTTAATAGTGAGTGGGAGAGGGATATACCACAATATATCACGCGATCTCTATGTTATCCAGAAACGTGAGATTCAATAGGCACCTCGAGACGGCTTTGCTTTCGTCCCTCTACGGATGGTGTCCTTTTTAGGTCAATATCAGGTTTGGATTCCGAAAGGATAGGGACTCTAGATGTATCTGGTGATTTGACCTACCCTACGGCGGCACTTCACTAGTTAAGTCAAAGGGTTCCGAAATAATGGGTCACACTCACAAAGGAATGATTAAGTTGTTAATCAAAGCTTCATTGATCAAAATAACGGTAGTTGATTAATATAGGAATAAGAGTTATTTCAGATAGATTAATCAATTGAGAATGTCTCAATCTATCATGTGAATACTTGACCTACCCTACGGCGACACTTATTTGTGGGATGATAAATAACCGTGGCATAGTAATTCTTTTAGGTTTCTAATTCATTATACATTGATCATGCATCATGTTTAATTTTATGCCTAAATGTTTGACAATTTTAGTATGCGACGAATGGATATTGAATGAGCGTTTATTATTTTTTCAGCCATGACATCTGCAATAATCTCCAATATCAAACAATAAGAAAAATTTATCAGGGAAATGGTGTTGCAGAAAGGAGAAATTGAACCCTACTAGACATGATAAGATCAATGTTTAGTTATAGCACTCTACCTAGTTCATTCTGGGGGTATGCATTGCAAACTGCAATGTATATCCTGAATGTAGTTCCTTCTAAGTCTGTTTCTAATACTCATTTAGAGTTGTGGAATGGTCGTAAAGCTACTTTGTGATATTTTTGCATATGGGGGTGTCCGGCACATGTGCTAAAGAACAAGACTACTAAGTTGGAACCACGTTCACAAGTGTGCCTATTTGTAGGCTATCCTAAGGAAACTATGGGTGAATTCTTTTATAGTCCAGAAGATATCAAAGTATTTGTGTCGACAAATGCTATATTTCTTGAGGATGACTATATGAGAGAGTTCAAACATCGAAGTAAAGTGTTACTTGAGGAGTTACTTGCTGATACGACTAGTAAACTATTGTCAAATGTTGACAAAGACATAACATCTTCTACATCTGAAAGTCAGATGCAAGTTTATCAGGATATCATACTACCTAGACGTAGTGAGGAGGTTGTAAGACAACTTGAACCCTATCTAGGAAATGGTGAGGTGCAAGTTGTTGTATCTTGTGATGGTATAGATGATACATTGACCTATCATAGTGCAATGGATTAATGGAAGATACTGATAAAGAGGAATGACTCAAAGCCATGAACCTCGAGATGGAGTTTATGTACTCTAACTCAGTCTGGGAACTTGTAGACCAACCTAATGGAGTAAAACCCATAGGTTACAAGTGGATCTACAAGAGAAAATGATGAATAGATTGGAAAGTACAAACTTTCAAGGCTAGGCTAGTGGCAAAGGGTTATATCCAAAAAGAGGGAGTTGACTATGAAGAAACTTTCTCGCTAGTAGCCATGCTTAAATCCATCAGGATTCTTCTTTCCATTGCCGCATATTATGACTATGAGATTTGGCAAATGGATATCAAGACTACATTCTTGAATAGTAATCTTGATGAGAGTATCTATATGGTACAACCAGAGGGGTTCATTACCTAAGGTCAATCGCAAAAAGCTTGCAAGTTGCAAAGGTCCATTTATGTACTTAAGCAAACATCTAGATCTTGGAACATAAGGTTTGATACTACGATCAAGTCTTATAACTTTGAGTAGAACATCGATGAGCCTTGTGTCTACAAGCGCATCATTGATGGGAATGTGGTTTTCCTTGTGTTATACGTTGATGATATTTTACTCATTAGGAATGATGTAAAAATATTATCGGACTTGAAAATCTGGCTAGCTAACCAATTCCAAATGAAAGATTTGGGATATGCAAGTTATGTACTTGGGATCCAGATCATTCGGGATCACAAGAAACGACTGTTAGCAATGTCTCAAGAAACTTATATCGATAAGATTCTTGTGCGATTTGGTATGCAGAATTCCAAGAAAGGTAATTTACCTTTCAGGCATGAAATTCATTTGTCTAAGGAACAGTCTCATAAGACACCTCAAGAAGTTGAGGAGATGAGACATATACCATATGTTTCAATAGTTGGAAGTCTTATGTATGTTATGTTATGCACAAGACCGGACATCTGTTTTGCAGTGGGAGTAGTCAGTAGGTTTCAATCCAACCCATGATTAGATCATTGGGTAGCAGTGAAACATATTCTCAAGTATCTTCGGAGAAAGAGAAATTATATGCTTGTATATATAAGTCAGGATATGATTCTGAGAGGATATACAGACTCTGATTTTCAGACGGATGTCGATTCTATTCTAGGAAATCAACATCTGGATCAGTGTTCACCCTAGGTGGTTGGGCTATAATATGGAGGAGCATTAAGCAATCTTGTATTGCTGACTCCACCATGAAGACTGAATATGTAGCAGCTTGTGAAGCAGCTAAGGAAGCAGTCTGGCTCCGTAAGTTCTTGGCAGATTTGGAAGTTGTTCCAGATATGGATAAACCATTCACACTTTATTGCAATAATAGTGGTGTGATGGCGAACTCCAAAGAACCGAGAAACCACAAGAGGGGTAAGCATATTGAGAGGAAATATCACCTCATCATGGAAATTATACAGAGAGGAGATGTCGTTGTCATGCAAATTCCATTTGCGGCCAACCTGGCTGATCCGTTTACAAAGACCTTATCGGCTAAAGTATTTGAAGGTCACTTAAATGGTTTAGGATTACATGACATGTCTCATTTGCTCTAGTCCAAGTGGGAGATTGTAAACAAAATTGATTTTTGTAATAATAATAAATGCATTATTCATTTTATCAAAGTTGCTTGATAACTCTTGTACCTTTAGACTTAGTGTATGTTTGATGCACGAGAGGATTTAAGTATAAAGTTAGTAATCTAAATATTCCATAGAGAGCAAACAAAGATGGTACTTTGTTTGTGGTATATCTATAGCTGCGGTCCATTCTATACTTGTATGACGACCTTGATCCGGGATCGTTCATGTAGTGACATGGTAATTGAGGCACTTTGTATGATAAGATCATATAGGACTAGACTCAGATAAATACGAATTTCTTTTAATATCCGTTAACCAAAGAATTTATTTTATCTAATAAATGGTTATATATGGATTCGATCTTAATCCTGAGTGTATTACGAACTCCTCCATGACAGACTATGTCCTTTGATTTACTATGGTGAGGTTGGTGTTGCATTCCCAGCCAATAACTACGTATTTTGGGGATATGGTTTGGTATGTAGCTGGGAACGTTTTACATAGATATGGAATTCACTCATTCTTACGAGAAGAAGATGAATATCTCTTTTAAGAGTTGATTCGGGACTTGAACAATTTGAGCGCTCAACTTTTCTATTATGAATAGAAAGTATTTTATATTCATAATTGTTATGAATTAATTGTACATTATAGAATCAATGGTGCTTAAGAGAAAAAAAATATTTAGAGGGGTTTAACGGACATATGACCCGACTCTATTTATGAGATATTCGTAAAGGACTATATCCACATGTAATGACTATATCGATGGACACCGAAAATGTTCGGTTTACTTAATCCATCTATGGTAACGGGAGTTTAACTTCGAGTTTTTAGAGGAATAAGGCAGAGTTAATAATTCATAATATTTGATTAAATTGTTTAATTAATATTTCAGAATTATTGGAGCTCGGAACCGTAGGTCCATTTGGTCCTCGTGCTAGCTCGATTAACTGTAGCAAACCAAATAGAATTAGATTGTCTAATTATATGCTCACATTATATTTATTTATATATTATTAATAAGATTAATAATATTTATTGTCACAACTGAAAACTATGTTAAATTAGTTAAACTTAATGTTTTCTAGAATTCTTTGATTATGAGATAATCAAGTCTTGATTATGAGATAATCAAGTTAGAAATAATTATGAGATAATTACTACAACTTAATTGAAGGTAAATAAATCATTATTAATATATTGATTTTTTTTTACCATTGGAGACAAAGCCATATGGCTTACCATGTCATCCAAGCAATTATGTCTATTAGGTGGCTTGGATACATCTAATAGTTTTGTCATTAGCTAATGCATTTTATGCTTTGGTATGGCCTCCACATTTATGTGTTTGCCATTGAAAGAAAACATTGAATGCTTAATGAAAAAGTCATTGTCTTAAGCTTAACATTTCTTATGCTTTGGTATGACATTCACATTTTTGTGTTGGCCATTGCAAGAAAGCATTAGATGCTTAATGACAAGGTTAGTTGGCTTGTGTAAGAGAATATAATATCTACCATTTCTCTCACTTCCTAATGTTAACACTTTGCATTAATTCACACAATTGTTGTGAGAAAAGATTTGAGAGAAAATAGAGAGAGTTTTAGCATTCACAATTGTTGTGAAATTCCTAAAGCCAAACACCATTGTGACATCTTAAATCTCTAAATAGTTTAGAGGATTAATATTTGTGAGTGAAGCCCACACTTCGGTTTGTTGGTTTCGAGTCATAGTTCGGAAGATCGAGTGGTTGATCCAAGTGTTGGACACCAAAGGATTGATCTTGGCTACTACAACAAAAGGAGAAGACAAAGAAAATTTTGAAGATCCATACCTGACCCGGTGCCACCACAAGCAACTTCCGCCACGCTAAGGAAAGTCTTTAGCTTAACATTTCTTATGCTTTGGTATGTGTAGGCACTGTATTTTTGCATATAAGTCCCGATGATGAATCTCACATGGAGACATTACCTCTTCAATTGTGGAAGCCGCGAGAAACGGACGTCGGAAGTGAAAGGTCAAGAATTGACATTTCTGTTGGATTTAATTCACTGGATTATCTTCGGGTTCGCTTGTTGGACCTCCATTTTAAGAACACACCCTTAGCCCAAAACCCCGCAAGACACACACCAAGCCCACACGTCACCAAGCCACACACCAATCCCACTAAATGGACCAAGCCCACACGCCCAAAGACATAAGCCACACACCCACTAGTCTTCCTAAATAAAAAAACACACATTAAACACATGCATAAATCAAGCCAAATCCTCTTCCTAAATTAAATAAATCCCATCAAATACTTTTCTAATCCACTGAAATTACATTCACTAATTAAAAGATACAAATTAAATCATATCCCTAACTAAAAGAGAAGAAATCAAATTAAATCAAATCATTTCCCTAATTAAAAGATTTTTCCTTATCACACACTAATTAAAAATATCTTCAATAATTACACAAATCATTTCCCTTTTCAAACAAGGTAAGCCTCCATCCTTTTACCTATAAAAAGAAGCATTCACCACACATCCAAAACCTCAGCTCATTCTCACGAAAAAACACAAAGCAAATACCCCTAGCTCAGACTCACAAAAAAATAAAGCGAACGAAAAAATAAACCCCAGCAAGCACACAGCCCTCAGCAACCTTCAAGCAGCCATCACCCCTTCAATAATTCCCCATGTGAACAGCACCATCCATGCCTATAAGCAACCTGCTCTAAGCAGTCCATCAAGGCATTGTCCCTTCACGCAAACCCCTATCACGCCGCAAACACAATTCCTTCACACAGCCTCCCTCAACACGTCACAAGCTTTTCACGTCACACACGGCCACGTTCAAAACCAGCTTTTTAATTCAACGCACAAGCCCATGACTCTTCACGCCATAACCACACATCAACAGCCCTCACATATTCCTTCAATCCAAGCCGAATCCAGTCCCTTGCAGCAAGCTTCAATCCATAAATATAAAGCACATTCACACAGCCCTTCCATCCAGCAACCTGTCACGCACAGATCCACACTTCATCCAGTAACCCCACGTACAAAGCCCCTTCAACATGCTATCAGTACCGCAAACTGCACCCTTAAATCACCCCCAAACAGCTACCCCAAACACCGAAAATAGTGACAAAAAAACTGCCCAAAATAGTCCAGATTTTACCCCAAAATTGTACCAGAAACTGCCTCATAAAACCTGTAAACCGCAAACTAAAACAGCCACGCATTACCGCAAAATAGTAAGCCTAAATCGTGACCAGAAACCGCAGCGAAATAGAATAAAACAGCAGCCCAAACAGTGAAACAGTGAAGGAAAACGTTGAACCAATGAACCAGAGGAGTTGCAGAGCATCAACCCTTCCGACAACCGCATACCGCGCTTTCGAGAGACGATAAAAGAGGTTAGACCTGAGGGCACCTTCTTTATTTGTTATCCTTTATTTTTATTTATTTTTAGTACTTTATTTCATATGAGTATTGTGGATTGGTGCATGATGTGATTTTTGGATGAACGGAATATGTGTTCTCTCTTGCGGTATATCGGATGGAAACCATGACGTAAATTCCGTAGCCGAATTCGAATGGACGGTATTACGATTTGTACTCGGGATACAATGCCACGTACCACTTGAGAGATTCACATGTTTCTTTTCATACAACCTTGTATTTAAGCATGATTAGGTCGTTAGTAGGTTATTTATTTTTAAGGTCGTTAGTAGGTTATTTATTTTTAAGTATGATTTAGTCTAGTACGTTATTTCTTTATGCATGATTTAGTTATTTTCTTTCGCAAATAGGAGTTTAATTTACGTTTATGTTTAGGTTGTTATTTATTTTTCGTGTTTGATAATTCAACATGCTCATTGTGTGATATCGTATGTTTGCCGTTATGAGGACTTACTTTTAAAGCATGCAAACTTAGACATAGGATTTATTCTCTTGAATGAAAACTAGATATAGGTTATTCTTGAATATGTTGCGTAGACTCGGTTAAGTTATTGCACAAATCTCTTCATTACAAGTGCCATAAGTAAGGGACCATTCTGAACCCAACGGTTTGAGGTCTTCCCTTGCGAGGGGTGAGTGCGGCCTTAAATCATTTTCCCGGTTCACGCCGGGTGGCGACTCCATGTTATTTCTCCGGTTTAGTTCCCCCACGGGCTATTCCGTACTCCCAACTAGGCCGCGAGCCTAGAACAGCGTCATCAAGTTCTGTGTCCTACAGTCTGGCGACTCCACTGGGGATAGAGAATTGGCCCCGAAATAATGTATTGTAATTATTGTGATTTGTGCTTTAGTTAACCGTGTTTACCGTGGGTTGAAAGGGGTTTAATCAAGCAATTTTTAAAGCTAGGTAATGGTTTGGTATCTTTCTTCATTCACTACCTTTTTATAAGGAAAAGTTGTGAAGACACCTAGATAATCATTCACTTGAAGCCTACTGTGATGGACTAATCTGGAGGACTCGTTGTTTATTCATGTCACCAAGCGATAAGAGCCTAAGAGGCTTGGGTTTTTAAGAGAGTTCGCTCCGCCCTCCCTCTAGGGAATCTACAACGGGAAATCCATTTGACAGTCAGTCACGCACCATAACTCGTTGGCACGTACCATAAGGTATAAAAAAGGTGCGCTCACTTGGTCGCTTGAACCATTGAGTGGGGAGTCCTAGTTGTGGGCAATCCTTCGTCAGCGGGAGCCTTTGTCTACATCCCTGTAAACCCGCGTGTGAACTGTAGTTGTAGGACTAATAGAGACTATTCCTTTATGTTTGCGTTTAGGACCATTGTCATTTGGATTCAGTTGGACTTGTTGTCATGAGGTATGGGCTTGTTGGGCCATTTAAACTGGGACGAGTCTGTGCTTTATGGAAATCGGGCCGAAAGTTGTTGAAATGCCGATGGGCCATTTTGCGTTTAGGCCTCTTATCATTTGAAGTTGTTTAGCCATGTTATCGCAAAAGTGTAAACCTGTTGGGCCTTTTCAACCGGGACAAGTTTGCACCGCGCAATAGTATGGTGGAATGCTTTGGAATGATAATGGGCCGACTTATATATTCCATACATTGCAAGCACCTCATGCATCTCATGCATACACGCATCATGTCAAACCTTGTGTCTTAAAAGCCATCATAGATATCTGTTGGGTTAGGAAAAAAAGACTAGTCAAAAAAGAGTTTAGCAAACATGGATATCGGGAAAAGGAAACCGAGGAACAGAAAACTGTACGGCAAGGATAGAAAGACCAAGGTGAGGAAAAAAAAAGAGAAAAAAAAAAGAAAAAAAAAAGATTATTTTTAAGTCCTTAATAGTTAGGCATAAGTCCGATGATGAAATTGTTTGCTTCAGGGTGAAACCTTAGAAACGATAAGTGTGAGATGTACTCTCATCCGATATTTTGAGTAGTTGATCTTGATTAGACTCGTGAGCACTTAATTAGAGGATCTTAGCAGTGGAAGCCTGAGTAGTCATCGAGATGACTAGTTGAAGAGATGACAGATCAGTGAATGACCGTTTGCCTGGATGTCCATCCTGGTTTACTTATGCTACGATATATGATATGGTTGGAAACAAAGAAAAATTATCTACAATGAAAAGAAAATAAAAATAGACCGCCTATAACCGATAAGCGTGAAGCTATCCATGGGCGAGTATTAGGACCACCATGAGGAGAAATGCTACCTTAAATGGTAGGTGTGTCAAAGAAAGAAAAAGAAAGGAAAAAAAAAAGGAAAAAAGAAAAAAAAAGTTCAAAATGAAAAGAAAGAGATAAGAGAAAAAAGAAGAAGACCATATCATGTTGAGTATGACGAAGTAATCACAGAGTGTGATCGGGACATCTAGGTTGGTTAGACCCACCGATCCAATTCTCTGAGACAAAATCATCGAGTTGGCTTACTTAAGGATTAAGCTGCGAAAGAGCCTTGGCACACACACACTAAGAGTCTTGTTCAGATCACTCATTTAGACGAGCGGATCTAAGTGTATTAAGTACTTTAAAGGTTCTCTGGTTTCGACGCGAAGCATCTGTTGAGGACGAAAATATGTTTAGCTATCAGGATTATCTCGTGAGAGGCAGTACGGTATGTTAGGATGAACCACCACATCAGCATCAGCATCAGTTTTGGGGATGAATCCCAGGGTCGAGGCCCACATCAGTATCAGCTTGGGGATGAGTCCCAAGGTCGAGGCCCATATCAACATCAGTTTGGGGCGAGGCCCACATCAGTATCAGTTTGAGGGTGAGGCCCATATAAGTATCAATCTGGGGGCGAGGCCCGCATCAATATCAGTTTGAGAGCGAGGCCCACATCAGCATCAGTTTGGGGTGAGGCCCACATCAGTATCAGTTTGAGGGCGAGGCCCATATAAGTATTAATCCCAGGGTCGAGGCCCACATCAGTATCAGCTTGGGGATGAGTCTCAGGGTCGAGGCCCACATCAGCATCAGTTTGGGGCGAGGCCCACATCAAGTATCAGATTGAGGGCGAGGCCCACATAAATATCAACCTGGGGGTGAGGCCCGCATCAGTATCAGTCTGGGGGCGAGGCCCACATCAACATCAGTTTTGGGGTGAGTCTCAGGGTCGAGGCCCACATCAGTATCAGTTTGGGGATGAGTCCTAGGGTCGAGGCCCACATCAACATCAATTTGGGGCGAGGCCCACATCCATATCAGTTTGAGGGCGAGGCCCACATAAGTATCAGTATTGGGGCGAGGCCCGCATCAGTATCAGTTTGAGGGCGAGGACCACATCAGCATCAGTTTGGGGCGAGGCCCACATCAGTATCAGTTTGAGGGCGAGGCCCACATAAGTATTAGTCTGGGGGCGAGGCCCGCATCAGTATCAGTTTGAGGGCGAGGCCCACATCAGTATCAGTTTGAGGTCGAGGCCCACATCAGCACTCCGGGTATTGAGACACACATCATCAGCACTCTGGGTATGGAGAGACACACATCATCAGCACTCTGGGTATGGAGAGACACATCATCAGCACTCCGGGTATGGAGACACACATCATCAGAACTTCGGGTATAGAGACACACATCATCAGCACTCCGGGTATGGAGACACACATCATCAGCACTCCGAGTATGGAGACACACATCATCAGCACTCCGGGTATGGAGACACACATCATCAGCACTCCGGGTATGAAGACACACATCGTCAGCACTCCGAGTATGGAGATACACATCATCAGCACTCCGGGTATGAAGACACACATCGTCAGCACTCCGAGTATAGAGATACACATCATCAGCACTTCGGGTATGGAGACACACATCATCAGCACTCCGGGTATGGAGACACACATCATCAGCACTCCGAGTATGGAGACACATCAACATCAGTATCAGTTTTACAGGGTATGACACTCTGGGTATGGAGACACATCAACATCAGTATCAGTTTTACCGGGTATGGCACTCCGGGTATGGAGACACATCAACATCAGTATCAGTTTTGGTGATGCGTCCTAGGGTCGAGGCCCACATCGGCACCAATATCAGTTTGGGATGAGTCCCAGGGCTGAGGCCCATATCAGCAGCATCAACACAGTTCGGGAACAAAGCCCATATTCAATACAGTTTGGAACAAAGCCCAAAGGTCAAAGCATCCCGGGATAACAAGTAAGTTAAGCAACAGTTGGCGAGCCAGATAAGTGAAAATGCATTGCATAACTTTGGTAGAATTGTCATTGTCACACACTGCACAAGTCCCATCAAAGTGGGGGCGACTGTAGGCACTGCATTTTTGCATATAAGTCCCGATGATGAGTCTCGCATGGAGACACTACCTCTTTAATTATGGAAGCCACGGGAAACGGACGTCGGAATGGAATGGTCAAGAATTGATATTTCTGTTGGATTTAATTCGCTGGATTAGCTTCGGGTTCGCTTGTTGGACCTCCGTTTTAAAAACACACCCTTAGCCCAAAACCCCGCAAGACACACACCAAGCCCACATGTCACCAAGCCACACACCAAGCCCACTAAATGGACCAAGCCCACATGCCCAAAGACTTAAGCCACACGCCCACTAGCCTTCCTAAATAACAAAACACACAATAAACACATGCATAAATAAAGCCAAATCCCCTTCCTAAATTAAAGAAATCTCATCAAATACTTTCCTAATCCACTTAAATTACATTACTAATTAAAATATACAAATCAAATCATATCCCTAACTAAAAGAGAAGAAATCAAATTAAATTAAATCATTTCTCTAATTAAAAGATTTTTCCTTATCACACACTAATTAAAAATATCTTCAATAATTACACAAATCATTTCCATTTCAAACAAGGTAAGCCCTCATCTCTTTACCTATAAAAGGAAGCCTTCACCACACATCCAAAACCCCAGCTCATTCTCACGACAAACACAAAGAAAATACCCCTAGCTCAGACTCACAAAAAATAAAACAAACGAAAAAATAAGCCCCAGCAAGCACACAGCCATCGGCAACCTTCAAGCAGCCATCACCCCTTCAACAATTCCCCACGTGAACAGCACTATTCACGCCTATAAGCAACCTGCACCAAGCAGTCCATCAAGGCATTGTCCCTTCACGCAAACCCTCATCACGCCACAAACACAGTTCCTTCATACAGCCCCCCTCAACACGTCACAAACTTTTCACATCACACACGGCCACGTTCAAAACCAGCTCTTTAATTCAACGCACAAGCCTCTGACTCTTCACGCCATAACCACACATCAACAGCCCTCACATATTCCTTCAATCCACGCTGAATCCAGTCCCTTGCAGCAAGCTTCAATCCATAAATATAAAGCACATTCACACAGCCTTTCCATCAAGCAACCCTTCACGCATAGATCCACACTTCATCCAGTAACCCCACGCACAAAGCCCATTCAACACGCCATCGGTCCCGAAAAATACACCCTTAAATCACCCCAAAACAGCTGCCCCAAACACCGAAAATATTGACCAAAAAACTACCCAAAACAGTCCAGATTTTACCGCAAAACTGCACTAGAAACTGCCCCGTAAACCTATAAACCGCAAACCAAAACAGCCACGCATTATCGCAAAACAGTAAGCCTAAATCGTGACCAAAAATCGCAATGAAACGGAATAAAACAGCAGCCCAAACAGCGAAACAACGAAGGAAAATGTTGAACCAGTGAACCGGAGGAGTTGCGGAGCATCAACCCTTCCGACAATTGCGTACCGCACTTTCGAGAGACGATAAAGAGGTTAGACCTGATGGCACCTTCTTTATTTATTATCCTTTATTTTAATTTATTTTTAGTACTTTATTTCATATGAGTATTGTGGATTGGTGCATAATGTGTTTTTCGGATGAACTGAATATGTGTTCTCTCGTGCGGTATATCGGATGGAAACCCGGACGTAAATTCCGTAGCCGAATCCGAATGGACGGTATTGCGGTTTGTAATCGGGATACAATGCCACGTACCACTTGAGAGATTCACATGTTTCGTTTCATCCAACCTTGTATTCGAGCATAATTAGGCCGTTAGTAGGTTATTTATTTTTAAGTATGATTTAGTCTAGTACGTTATTTCTTTATGCATGATTTAGTTATTTTCTTTCGCAAATAGAAGTTTAATTTACGTTTATGTTTAGGTTGTTATTTATTTTTCGTGTTTGATAATTCAACATGCTCATTGTGTGATATTGTATGTTTTCCGTTATGAGGACTTACTTTTAAAGCATGCAAACTTAGACATAGGATTTATTCTCTTGAATGAAAACTAGATATAGGTTATCTTGAATATGTTGCGTAGACTCGGTTAAGCTATTGCACAAATCTCTTCATTACAAGTGGCATAAGTAAGGGACCATTTCGAACCCAACAGTTTGAGGTCTTCCCTTGTTAGGGGTGAGTGCGGCCTTAAATCATTTTCCCGGTTCACACCGGGTGGCGACTCCATGTTATTTCTCTGGTTTAGTTCCCGGCCGAGCTACTCTGTACTCCCAACTAGGCCGCGAGCCTAGAAAAATGTCGTCAAGTTCTGTGTCATACAGTATGGCATTCACATTTTTGTGTTGGCCATTGAAAGAAAGCATTAGATGCTTAATGACAAGATTAGTTGGCTTGTGTAAGAGAATATAATCTCTACCATTTCTCTCACTTCCTAAGGTTAACACTTTGCATTAATTCACACAATTGTTGTGAGAAAAGATTTGAGAGAAAATAGAGAGAGTTCTAGCATTCATAAGTGTTGTGAAATTCCTAAAGCCAAACACCATTGTGACATCTTAAATCTATAAATAGTTTAGAGGTTTAATCTTTGTGAGTGAAGCCCACACTTCGGTTTGTTGGTTTCGAGTTATAGTTCGGAAGATCGAGTGGTTGATCCAAGTGTTGGACACCAAATGATTGATCTTGGCTACTACAACAAAAGGAGAAGGCAAAGAAAATTTTGAAGATCCATACCGGACCCGGTGCCACCACTAGCAACTTCCGCCATGCTAAGGAAAGTCATTTCCTACATTGGGTTCCCCTCAAGTTGGATATGAAATGAATCGTGATAATTTAATCGAACATAAATTATCCTCCGATCAGATGATCGTTCGATTTCAATGACCAAGGTTGACATCTAGCAACATGTCAAGGCCCCCAAATGAGAAGGAAAGATATATACCCATTTTGTATGCGATTTACATAAAATACGGTCTTTCGCCTCACTGTATCCTCACCGTTTGACCTAGGGTATGGAAATTGTCTACCCATATAGTCAAATGTATGATGTTGATAGTGTCATGAATCGTGCTAACCCAAGAATCTCACATGATTCTTCCGATGCGGCCACAGTCTCAAGAATTGATCACACATATCAACCCGCGAACTGGAATACTACTCTTATAAGATAATATTATCCGAGAGAGTGGCGATTCTCTGTTGTATCTTTACAAACTTCATGTGTTTCAACAAATGACCCAATCATACCCTTTTGACCGGATCTTTTGAACCGGGGAAGGAGAATTTCAAAGTCATTTGATCCACACATAAGATTGTAAAGACCTCAAGTCTAAGGACTAGTCATACAATCGATACATGAAAGTTCTCACAGACACATGGGATAAACACTCCATGTGAAAACTTTCAGCGGTCAGTTCGATGGACACGAGCAACTCATGCATCCATGTGATACACCAAGCAGACGGATCTCCACTAGTAGCCTATGAGATCGGCTACCCCACTTAAGGGCGGATCATATCATCATGCCAGTCTCTCCGCTTTGTGAACGCCCAAATTATTCACAAAACTATGACTAGTAACGTTTGAGAGTAATGATTCTCATAAGGTGTGGAAGCCATCATCTTATTACTCCAAGGGCTTTATTACAATGTTTGATGATTCATATAATTTATGTAAGACACATCTAATAAAGATTGCCATTTTATTAATTAATGAAATTATTGCAAATACATGTACATATAGCCCATCCATAAGTTGGGTATATAGCATATCCCTAACATTCTCCCACTTACACTATAGCCAACTAGAGTCATTGGCTTGGAGAGTACTTGACGCATGTGTCACTTGGGACGAGGCCATAGTATGTAGGCGTACTCGAGCGTTTGATGCTGCCTATTAATTGAACCAAACGAATGTTAAGTTATCAACTTGAGTCTACAATAGCCATTAGGGAAGTACCCAATCGTTTGGACCTGATGAAGGTCAGTATATCAGTCATATGACATGTGTATCCCATGTCTACAACTTGACTCGACATGAGTCCATGGGAGATGTCTCCAGTCGACTGGACTTGATGAGGCCAGGAAGATAATAATCATACGACATGTATAATCCATTTCTACAATTTTGACTCGACATGAGTCAATGGGGGATGTCCCCAGTCGACTGGACTTGATGAAGCCAGGAAGATATAGTCATACGACATGTGTGATCCATGTCTACAACTTTGACTCGAATGAGTCTGTGGGGGATGTCCCCAGTCGACTGGACTTGATGAAGCCAGGAAGATAATAGTCATACGACATGTGTGATCCATGTCTACAAATTTCACTCGAAATGAGTCTGTGGGGGATGTCCCCAGTCGACTGGACTTGATGAGTCCAGGAAGATATAAGTCATTCGACATGTGTAATCCATGTCTACAACTTTGACTCGAAATGAGTCTGTGGGGGATGTCCCCAGTCGACTGGACTTGATGAGTCCAGGAAGATATAAGTCATTCGACATGTGTAATCCATGTCTACAACCTGACTCGACATGAGTCTATGGGGGATGTCCCCAGTCGACTGGACTTGATGAAGCCAGGAAGATAATAGTCATACGACATGTGTGATCCATGTCTACAACTTTGACTCGAAATGAGTCTGTGGGGGATGTCCCCAGTCGACTGGACTTGATGAAGCCAGGAAGATAATAGTCATACGACATGTGTGATCCATGTCTACAAATTTGACTCGAAATGAGTCTGTGGGGGATGTCCCCAGTCGACTGGACTTGATGAGTCCAGGAAGATATAAGTCATTCGACATGTGTAATCCATGTCTACAACTTTGACTCGAAATGAGTCTGTGGGGGATGTCCCCAGTCGACTGGACTTGATGAGTCCAGGAAGATATAAGTCATTCGACATGTGTAATCCATGTCTACAACCTGACTCGACATGAGTCTATGGGGGATGTCCCCAGTCGACTGGACTTGATAAAGCCAGGAAGATATAGTCATACGACATGTGTATCCATGTCTACAACTTGACTCGAAATGAGTCTGTGGGGGATGTCCCCAGTCGACTGGACTTGATGAAGCCAGGAAGATAATAGTCATACGACATGTGTGATCCATGTCTACAAATTTGACTCGAAATGAGTCTGTGGGGGATGTCCCCAGTCGACTGGACTTGATGAGTCCAGGAAGATATAAGTCATTCGACATGTGTAATCCATGTCTACAACTTGACTCGACATGAGTCTATGGGGGATGTCCCCGGTCGACTGGACTTGATGAGTCCATGAAGATATAAGTCATACGACATGTGTAATCCATGTCTACAACTTGACTCGACATGAGTCTATGGGGGATGTCCCCGTCGACTGGACTTGATGAGTCCAGGAAGATATAAGTCATACGACATGTGTAATCCATGTCTACAACTTGACTCGACATGAGTCTATGGGGGATGTCCCCGGTCGACTGGACTTGATGAGACCAGGATCATCCTCATACTGCAAGTCAAAGGGTTTGTAGAGTCTTCAATGTCATTTGGACCAGAAGAATGTCTATGAAAGTCTTCGTTCTACAAACCTGATGAAGGTCTAAGAGTCTCCTTCTCATACTACTAGACCTGTTGAAGGTCTAAGTAGATCATCACTGATTCTCCTGATATGGGTCCATGAGTCTACGGTTGGATGGACCCATAGAATGAATTTGATAAAGGTCCAAGTGGGTCATTACTCCTCTTTCTACCATACATTCCATGATTAGTGTAGAGTCCAATGCGACATTTACCTCATGAGGGTATACTTTTTTTTTTTTTTTTTTTTTTAAAAGCATTTTACCCAAGCCGAACTCGAGTGGGATTTTCTCTCGTTGTATCCAACTGGAGCATCCTCGAGACTACATCATTGCTGTGTGGGATAATATCATCAAGATGTGTGTCTATGTAATGTTGACTGGAACCATAGGTTGCTCAACTTATTTATTCGTTAAATCGAATGGATCTTTAGCCAATAGCCGATCCTTCCTCCGAAATAGCCTGTGACCTTTTGTGTCGACTGGGCAGGATTTAAATAATACTGCCTTTTGAAGGAGAAATATTTTGTGGATGCCGTCCACTTC
The DNA here is from genome assembly GCA_019454045.1 of Zanthoxylum bungeanum. Lineage (NCBI taxonomy): Eukaryota > Viridiplantae > Streptophyta > Magnoliopsida > Sapindales > Rutaceae > Zanthoxylum > Zanthoxylum bungeanum. Next base: position 62,722 of record SKCR01046732.1, read on the forward strand.
ATTTGGGATTTTAGACTAATTTATAATTGTCCCATCTGTGGAATTTTCTGTTCGTCGCATGAGTTCGAACGCAAAAATGAAGGAGGCTATTTTCGTGCAGAAACAAGGAATTGGGCCGGTTGGGCCTGTTTACCCTGCTGAGCCTGGGAAATCTTCAAACACACTTTTGTCTGCCAAAAAATGGACCACTCGACGGATAATGTTTCAAGCCCAGAGCAACCGTCATGGCTTCCTGGACTCAACGCCGCATCTCTCTCATGTTTTTTTGTTCAGCCTCTACCCTCTCACTCGACTGTAACTTCTTTCTTTCTCTCACGAGACCTGCTCTACCAGCCAAAAATCTGAACAGCAACCGACTCCCAAGCTATAGAAAGGAGCTGCAACTGACTTCTTAGCTACAGAAAGGAGCGGAGAGAGGATCTACTCTCAACTCAAGGGCATGTCGAACCCGTGGATGCATTAGGGCCTGCGCCTCAGTTCTTTCGTTTGATGATAGTTTTTGCTCGTAGGTGGTAAGGTCTGCGACTGCGAAGCCTGTGGTTTAACCACTACCCTCATCTTGTGGTGCTGAATTTTCTCATTGTCGCATGTCGAATAGCACCATTCACGGCTTGGATTTGTCGTGTCGAACCAAACATTAGTAAACAAGCCTCAAATGGTCACCACAAACAAGAGATAATTGGCACCATAAGGCTCGATACTGCGTGAATCTTCGCTCTTATTTCTTATTTATTTTTATTTTTTTGTAATAATCAAAACTTTCCATGTATTTTTGTGGCAATTGGAATGTAATGAGGGTATGGAATTTGACTTTCGACTCTCACCTGTAGAACCAGATTGAGTCTGCCAACTGCTCGAGAAAATGCCACAAAGACTTCATTCTTTTTATAAATTTGAAAACAAATCAGACATACTAATCCATCAGGCTCAGCACTCTACTAAACGCTCTTCACATTCACTTCTCCAATCATAATTCAATCACTTTCTTCCTCAACAGATTCTTTTGTTCGCCCGAGGTCCACAATTGAGATTTAGTATAGGGGCACTGGCGATCCTGCAAAACAAAGATTGTAGAGTGAGCGGGAGTACTACCCACCGGTGTGGTGGGTGCCGGGGGCACTCCGACGCCCAAGTCAGTAGTGGAAGTGAGCTGTATGTAATGGAATAGTAAGGCTAGAGACTACCTTGATCCCCATGTGATGCCGTGAGGGCGGTAGGATGGTGATTACATGAATTCTGGAGAGAATCTCTTTCCCCGCGTCCTCATGGAGCCTTCTTTCTTATATACCTATCTGAGGGTCTGCACTTGATTACTTGTCTGTTGAGTCTTGGTAACGGTCGGCTTTATGAGGGATATTCACTGCATTTGCCCGTTGTAGGCTGGAAACTGTCGAATTTATGTATGGTGTTTATGAACTTAGGAGTTACGTAGGCCGGCTTCTGGATAGTCCTTCGGTTATGGGTGTTGGTGTTCATCGGGCCCGGGCCGACATTATGTCTTTGGGGTTTGATTAGGAGGCTTCAGGGGTGCGTCCAGTATTGAGCCTGAAGTAAAATGACGAAATTACCCCTGGACCAAATTTGGCCCAAACAACTAGTATGAATCTGGACATCATACTATTGGGTGTGCCTATCATGTTTTTGTTGAGTCATCCATTTAGTCAGAGAATCTGCATGATTATCTTTTGTGGGTATTTTCTCTATAACAACTTCTTTTATCTCAACAATCTCCATGATGAGATGAAATCGCCTGAGTACATGCTTGAATTTCTGGTGGGACCTTGGTTCCTTTGATTGAGCAATGGCACCCGTGTTGTTACAGTACATCATGATGTCATTCTTTATCGCGGGAAGCACTTCCAGCTCCGTGATGAACTTCTTTATCCAGACTGCTTCTTTAGCTGCCTCAAATGCTGTAATATACTCGGCTTCAGTGGTGAAGTCCACTGTAGTTGACTGTTTTGAGCTTTTCCAACTGACAGCTCTGCCATTCATAGTAAATAGATATCCTATTTACGATTTGCTATCATCCCTATCGGTCTGAAAGCTCGCATCATAGTAACCAATGACTTTCATCTCAGAACAATCTTCGTATGTCAAGAACACATCCTTAGTTCTTCTCAGATACTTGAGGATTGTTTTGACAGCTGCCCAGTATTGCTCACCAGGATTTACCTGATACCTACTCGTTATGCTAAGAGCATAAGAGACATCAGGTCTTGTATATAGCATGGCGTACATAATCGATCCTATTGCTGAAACATAAGGGATCATACTCATACGCACTCTATCTGAATGAGTATGTGGACATTGCTCCTTAGATAATTTGATTCTATGACAAGTAGGTAAATTACCTCTTTTGGAATCTTCAATTTTGAATCTTTTCAAAACTTTATCTATATACGTAGATTGAGAAAGTCCTAACAACCTCTTAGATCTATTACGGTAGATCTTAATGTCTATGATGTAGGCTGCTTCTCCCAAATCTTTCATGGAGAAATTCTGAGATAACCATTGCTTGGTGGCTTGCATCATGGGAATATCATTCTCGATGATTAATATGTCATCGACATATAATACAAGAAATATAACAGCACTCTCACTACTTTTCCTGTAAACACAAAACTCGTCTACATTTTTTATGAAGTCAAATTCTTTGATTGTCTCATTAAATCGTATATTCCAACTTCTGGAGGCTTGCTTGAGTCCATAAATGGATCGTTTAAGCTTGCATACTTTATTATGATCATCCTTAGATGCAAACCCCTAATGTTATGTCATATAGACTTCCTCTACGAGGTTCCCATTAAGGAAAGATGTTTTGACATCCATCTGCCAAATCTCATAATCAAAGTGTGCAGCTAGTGCTAGAAAAATTCGAATGTACTCTATCATTGCAACAGGCTAGAAGGTTTCCTCATAGTCAATTCCTTGGATTTGTCTATAATCTTTCGCCACCAACCTAGCCTTATAGGTTTGGATGTTGCATTCTGCATCAGTTTTACGCTTGTAAATCCACTTTCATCCTATGGGTTTTATCCCTTCAGGTGCATCCACCAAGTCCCAGACTTGATTCTGATACATATAGTCTATTTCGGATTCCAAAGCCTCAAGCCACTTGACTGAATCAATGTCACGCATTGCTTCATCATAACTGGTGGGATCGTCATTATCAATGACTTGATCATGTTCCTTATCAATATGGAAACCATATATTTCAGGCTCATATCTTTCCCTACAAGACCTTCTAAGTTCATAACCTTGTGGTTGTTTCGTCGATGCCCTTTTGAGAGACTTGGGGTTTAGTTCTATGTTAGTTTGTTCTTCTCGTACCTCATCGAGGTCAAGTCTACTCCCACTATATTTCTTGAGAAGGAATTTATTCTCCAGAAATTTAGCATTTCGTGAGACAAATGTTATTTGTTCATTTGGGACGTAGAACATATATGCTCTTGAGTTCAAGGCATATCCTACAAACTTATATTTAATTGTCCTATCATCTAATTTGTTAGTTTGTGTGAGCTTAACATATGCGTCACATCCCCAAACTCTTAGATAACTAAGACTAGGACGTTTCCCAGACCATAACTCATATGGTGTTTGACTAACGGTCTTGGAATGAACTTGGTTTAGTAGTAGTGTTGCAGTTTCTAAAGCAAGACCCCAAAATGAAATAGGTAGATCCGTGCATGGCATTATTGATCGGACTATATCTAATAATGTCCGATTTCTCCTTTCGGAGACCTCATTATGTTGTGGAGTTCCCGGAGGAGTCCATTAGAAAACAATGCCATTTTCACTCAAGTAATTTTCAAATGCGTCGCTTAAGTATTCACCACCTCGGTCAGACCTTAGTGACTTAATACTTTTATTAAGCTGGTTTTCTATTTCAGCTTTGAAGTCTTTGAATTTCTCAAAGGCTTTAAATTTATACCGCATAAGGTACACATACCCATATCGCAAGTGATCATCGATAAAGGTAATGAAGTAGGAGAATCCACCTCTAGCGGTGACTGATATTGGTCCGCATACATCAGAGTGTATGAGTTTTAATGTCTCCGATGCACACTGTCTTTTACCTTTAAAGGGTAATTTGGTCATTTTACCAAGTAAACAAGACTCACAAGTTCCATAAGGTTCATATTTGAAGGGTCTGAAATACTCATCCTTATGTAGCTTAGTTAATCTTGTTTCATTGATATGACCTAAGCAACTGTGCCATAGAAGTGATTCATTGAGATTATTCGAGTTAACGTTGTATATATTAGAGGTTGAACATTCTTTGTTAGTTTGTAAGACATAAATACTATTATTCAAAATACCATCTCCATATTTTATTTCATTGAAATAAATAGAATATTCATTATAACTTATTAGGCATGAAAAGCCTTTATTACATGAAGAAGAAATTGAAATGATGTTCTTTACTAGAGAAGGTACATAAACACAATCTTCTAAGTCTAAAACTAAACCATTCGACAAAATTAATGAATAAGTCCTCACGCACAATGCAGCCAATTTTTCTCCATTACCCATGCGTAAGTCAACCTCCCCATTACAGAGTCTCATACTGTTTCTCAGGCCTTGCACATTGTTACACATGTGAGTCCCACAACTGGTGTCAAGCACCCAAGTATAAGGTTCAGAGTTTTGAGAATATAGTTTAATCATATACAACATACCTGAAGCATTGGGCTTATTGGCCTCTTGGGCTTCTATAGCTTCATTGGCTTTCAAGGATCTGCAGTCTTTCTTCCAATGACCCTTCTTTCCACAAAAGAAACATTTCCCCTTTCCATTTTTATTATCCACCTTACCATTGGGCTTTAGGTGATCTGGAGCATTGGCCTTGCCCTTAGGGCCTCGTGGCTTCAAGTCCGTACTCGTAGGCATGACAGAGGTTTTAAGCTTCGGTTTCAAGTCCTTCTCTGCCTGCTTTATCAGATTGTGCAATTCTGCTAAAGTAGCTTCTTTATTAGACAGATGAAACTGCATAATAAATTTAGAGAAGTCTTTTGGTAAGGACTGAAGAATTAGATCGTGACCTATCTCATGATCCATGATGAACCCGAGGTTGGCCAATTTTTCAATGTGGCTAATCATCTTAAGCACATGTCCACTAACAGATCCTTCCTTATACCTTGTTTGGAATAAGGCACATGACACTTGGAATCTCATGGTATGAACGGAAGTTGCATACAACTCCTTCAAGTGAAAGATGATGGTTTGAGCATCCATATCTTCATGAGCTTTCTGAAGTTCATCTGACATATAGCCAAGCATTATGCAAACTACTTGCTCATCATCATCGACATGTTTCTTCCAAGCATCAAATGTATTTTGGTCAGCATCTTCTGCGGGTTCAGGGGGAAATGGTCTTTCAAGAACATAGAAAATCTTTTCTTGTCGTAATACAATTTTAAGGTTTTTAAACCAGTCATTGTAGTTGTCCCCTTTGAGCTTATGCTCATCAAGGATGGAACGAAGTGATAATCTGTTTGCCATTTGAATGTTTGTGAAATATTTTAACCCACCTATTAAGAGAGAATATTAAAATTAGGAATATGTTTTCATTAATGTTTCATAATAATATGGGCTTTTAATATTATGATGTTGTTTTCACTCAATTGTTTTAAAATTTTAAGCAAATCGCATCAACCCCAATATGATGGATTTCTTGTGGTCAAGGATCCAATTATCATCATTTCACAACTCTGACTAGGGCCGGTCATTATAAAATACGATAATTAGGTAGGTTCCCAACCAATTTATGATATAAATCACAATTCCTTGATCATTGGGTTGGGCAATCAAACATGTCATAGCTTATGCTAGTCCTTGTGGACACCCAATCTGGCCACTAAGTTATAAGACCACGTCCTAAGGGTCGCTGCGTCTTATGACTCAGAAAAGTCAAATCATTGTCAATAGTACGATTTATGGACAAATTGGTATTGGTCAGTCTGGTAAAGTCTAGTCCTACCAATGCGGTTTAAGCCCTTTGGGTCTATATTTTACAATGGGGGCAAATTTTAGACTTAAATTATTATTGAGGATTTTAGCAAGTTTAGTTTACAAGGGTGGAGCGAACTCTCTTAAATACCCTTACCTCTTAGGCTCTTATTGCCTAGGTGACAGGAATAAACAATAGATCCTCCAAATTAGTCCAACACTTTAAATATGCTTTAAGGTAAGCTTTGAGTAAATGATTATCTAGATGTCTTCACAGCTTTTTCTTTTGGTTATAAAATATAGTGAGTGAAGGAAGACAACAAATCATTATCTAACTCTAGTGATACATTTGGTTAAATTAACTTTAGTTGGAAAGTTTTTAACACCTTGGTCTCACCCCACTTGTATCTTTTATAATGTATTTTATTATAAACAAATGATTTATATTATTAGCCTTAAAGGTAATAAATCTCTAAGTTCATCACGGAATAATTACTTAGCTAAGGGATAAGCAATACACTCTCTATTTCCTTAGAAAGTCTCTAGATACTTGCACTCTAAAATAATCATGTCAATTCTAACCATACATAGAATCATCAAGCATATGAGTTTTAATATGTTGGAATTATTTTAGGCATTAAATAACTTTGATTAATATTTAATTATAATATTGCATTTTATTTTATTCAAATAAATTTACTATTCACGTTTTTTTACAGATGCGTGAAATTTAAATGCAATTTCACAATTCAAATCTTAACCAAATCATGCAAAACTTGTGCCTAAAAGTAATTTCAGGGTGTTAGCTTTCCAACGAGCTTCTACACACCCAATTTCGAGTTCAAATGAGAGAGAACTAATCAAAACAAAAACGGCGCACTGATACCACTTTTGGGAAGCGGCCACGAGTGCGCAGCGGAAAATTAAAAATTATGATGCCGCTAACCCTTTGTCCAAGACCCATTTATTTTGATTATTCTACAAGCCTAGGCATGTTTATATATATTCTAAGCATAAAAACTCATAAAACATGCAAAGAACATAAACCTAAACATGATAACTATCATAAGAACACTAATTAAAATAAAGAAAAAAAAGACTTACTTGAACCGAAGACTCCTTCAGTCCTCCCTCCAATCTACAAGCTTTTCTCAACTCAGCAAGCTCTTCCACGTTCCAAAGAGCCACCCAAGTGTGTGGCCTCCAAAGGTGCACACACCAAAGCCAAAAAAACAAGACTACGCCTTGAGTGCACGGGTATTTTGCCATTGGTGCTAGCCTAGCAAATACCTCAAAATTTTTAACTTGAGATTCCTCTAGTCAATTAGACTTAAGGATCCTCAAAATCAGTGGCTTACTCTTAAACTTTAGAGTTGCTCACTTATATAAACCCAATATATGAAAGGTTTTGGTGTAAAAATTTGTAAAGAATTCTTTGGGTTATATAGGTGCTCCAAAGACAACAAAATTAATTAAGAATCTGATGTGGGATAAATGATAATTAAATCTTAGCCATTGGATTTAATATAGTGGTTTAATGAGATTATAAAACCCTAATAAGAGTTTGGGCCGAATTGGAATTCAAAACAAATAAAAACGCAGATTTTTTTTTTCTTATTCATTTTTCCAATTCCCAAAGGTCCCCTATCATCATTCACCAATCCCTAAGCCACTTTGGAACCTCATAAATGATTTGTTCAATAATTAAACACATTGAACCATTTATGAACAATTCCTACAGCAATCATATATGCTGTTAAATTTGTATTGTGCGCTGTTAACCATTGATTTCGACTTTGTTGTGTGTGATCTTTTGGGTTCAACTCAAGTTGGATATGAAATGAATCGTGATAATATAATCGAACATAAATTATCCTCCGATCAGATGGTCTTTCAATTTCAATGATCAAGATTGACATCTAGCAACATGCCAAGGCCCCCAAATGAGAAGGAAAGATATATACCCATTATGTATGCGATTTACATATGATACGATCTTTCGCCTCACTTTATCCCCACCGTTTGACCTAGGGTATGGAAAGTGTCTACCCATATAGTCAAAGGTATGATGTTGATAGTGTCATGAATCGTGCTAACCCAAGAATCTCACATGATTCTTCCGCTGCAGCCACAGTCTCAAGCACTGATCACACATATCAACCCGTGAACTGGAATACTACTCTTATAAGAAAATATTATCCGAGAGAGTGACGATTCTCTGTTGTATCTTTATAAACTTCATATGTTTCAACAAATGAACCAATCATACCCTTATGACCGGATCTTTTGAACCGGGGAAGGAGAATGTCAAAGTCATTTGATCCACACATAAGATTGTAAAGACCTCAAGTCTAAGGACTAGTTATACAATCGATGCATGAAAGTTCTCACAGACACATGGGATAAACACTTCATGTGAAAACTTTCGGCGGTCAGTTCGATGGACACGAGCAACTCATGCATCAATGTGATACACCAAGCGGACGGATCTCCGCTAGTAGCCTATAAGATCAGCTACCCCACTTAAGGGCAGATCATATCATCATGCTAGTCTCTCCGCTTTGTGAACGCCCAAATTATTCACAAAACTATGACTATGAACGTTTAAGAGTAATGATTCTCATAAGGCGTCTTATTACTCCAATGGCTTTATTACAGTGTTTGATGATTCATATAATTTATGTAAGACACGTATAATAAAGATTGTCATTTTATTAATTAATGAAAATATTGCAAATACATGTACATATAGCTCATCCACAAGTTGGGTATAGGGCATATCCCTAACATGAACATGGATCATTCCTTATAAAGACATGGAATAGTGCCTTAAGGACACCCTTTGAGTTGTGGTGTAACTCTCCAAAAGGTTGTACCCCTTCCATGCTTCTCAATTGGAGGATATGTCCCTATAGGGCACCTTCTAAGGGACATGTCCCTCCTCCATCTTAACCAATCATATTTGAAGAATTTACAACATTCATTAATTAGATAATCATATAAAAACCGTCATATATAAGTTTTTCCTATTGTCGAGTTAGGACATAAGAGCCGTAATATAAAACAGTGATAGAGAGAGTATGATTGCTTGTGTTGACCAGTGTTTTTTTTTTTTTTTTGATAAAGCTGAAGTCGAGGTTATGAGTTTGAGATTCGATTAGTTCGCCATGTTGGGCACTTGGGCTTAGCTCTTTAATAACTGAGATAGATTCTTTACGTGTCATGTAGTTGGTAATATGGAAATTTGGATGCATTTGGTAGGGAGTTGGGATAATTTTAGGAATACGTGTGAGTATATTTAATTTTTTTTATGGAACAAACGTTAAAATATGAGTTAGCTTTAAAAAAAGCTTATATTATGAACTCTATGATTTTATGAGTATTAGTGTTAATGTAAAGCTACATTAAAAAATTTGAGATAATTTTAGGGATAATGTGAGTGTGTTTAATTTTTTTGATGGACATACGTTAAATATATAAGTTACCATAAAAAAAATAAGTTTACCTATGAATTATGATTTTATAAATATTAACGTTAATGTTAAAGAATGCGTTGGGGTAACATTTAAATGAGATTATGTATGGCAACGGGCCGAGCCGGGCCAAAACCGGCCCGATTTGTCCCAAAAAAATATATATATAAATATTGAAATACAATTATAATAGTGGGGGATTATTAACGGATATGACGTTATGGTTTTTCAGCTATCATTCATCTCTACGGTTGGATTTTTAATCAACGGTTATCCTATTTTTCTTTCAAATTATCAGAATCCAAATAATACTTTTGTACATATTCATTGCATGAAACGTGTATAAAATTAAAAACACAGTAACAAAACACTTGAAGACATATAATGTTGTTTTTGTTTTTAAACTTATTATTATAATAGTTTACTATTATTGCAACACTTATTAATTAAAAATAATAATAATTTAATGAGAATCCTAATCATTAAAAAAATAACTTCTAAATTTTTTAAGGGAAAATTTTATTTTTATTACCAAAATTTAAATATAACGAGAACCCCAAACTGAAGTTCTAACTTATTAAACCTAAAAATTAATGATTACGCAAATCAATAAAAATATACAAATCTGTCAAGCTTGGGATTATTAGTAACTTGTGCAAATTAATTAAATTAATTAAAAGGAAAGCTGACCTAGAGTCGAAGACGAGGCAAGCTGACGATGACGAAGAGAGAAAGAAATTAGGGCAAATCACAAATGGGCTTATGGGTGAGTGTGTGAGCTGTGACTTTTGATTTTTTTGTGAATTTTTTTATTTAAGCCTGAGCCGGGCCGGGTGTCACGGGCTAAACTTTGGTATCATCAAGTTGAATCCGTGCGGCACTTGTTAACGTTGCGTCTAACAAGTCAGCCTAGAATTGACCCTGCAATGTCGTACTCATGGTTAGCTATCTATATAATGTGGACATTATTAGGCAACAAAGTTGAGCATACATCGATAAGCACACATTCACATGGCACAAGATAAAGAAACACATATTAGGCATATTGCATATACATTCAAGCATCACATTTGGACAAAGCGATTGAAAATCAAAAAGAAGCATGTTTCATTAAGCAATCCAACTAAGGGCGAGAGAGTACACAGCTAAAGCCCCTAGTATGCTAGTGGCCAAGGTCATTCTAAGGTGCCCGGGTCACCCCTAAAGAGGTTTTAAAGGCATTGCACAAGTGGCACTAAGAAACACACATGATGCTTGAGTTGTCACCCCCCCCTAAAATAGAAAATAAAATAAAAATAAGAAAAATACAAGTGCGCTCTAGCACCACAACACAAGCGGCCATGGGCAAGACATTGGCCCTGGACAAGCTTGGATTGTATGTGCGTTACATCCTCCGCCACTTAATTCGACGTCCTCGTCAACATGTCTGATTTGTTCCTCCTCTGCTCTTCACCTCGGTGCTTACAGGCTTGAAAATCTTCACTATTCTACTTCGGTTGCTGCAGGTCTTCGGCTCTCTCGTCTCGATGCTGAAGGGCTGTAAAGTCTTCGATCTTCTGCTTGAACTACTGCAGGTCTTCGGCTCTCTCCAAACTCGTTTCTTCATCTCCCAGCTCTCTCCACTTCACTAGCAACTCCTTTCCACATCGCTGGTCCCCGGTCACTTCCCTTTCTGCCAAAATCTCCTCAAATTCCTTCGTATCTCTCTTCCTTGTTGGTCCTTCAATCTCCGACCTTTATGGTTGGTTACGAGATGCATCACTGTTATCTGCATGAAAAGGTCTCAACCTGCTAACATGAAAAACTGGGTGCATCTTCATCCACGCTGGAGTCTCGACTTTGTAGGAAGTCTTTCACACCTTCTTAAGAATGGCAACAGGTCATTCATACTTCCTCACCAGTCTCTTGTCTTTGTTCCCTCTGAACCGCATTTGGACTCAGCTTGATTAACACCAAATCTCCGGGTTGGAATTCAAGGGATCTCCTATGTTGATCTGCCCACTTCTTCATCCTCGCGGAGGCTTTCTCCAAGTATGCTCGAGCAATCTCTGCATTGGTTCTTCATTCCTTCGTGAAGTTGAAAGCCCATTGAATCTTCCATATATACTCTGTCACTGTGTGTGGGAGTAGAGGTTGTTGACCCATCACAATTTCAAAAGGAGTTTTATTGGGTAGCGGAGCTCTTCTGAGTGTTGAAGCAAAATTGGGGCAACATCAAGAAGTTGTGCCCAATTTCTCTGGTTGGCACTAACAAAGTGGCGTAAGTACTCCTCTAGCATCCTGTTGAATCTCTTTGTCTGTCCATCAGTCTCAGGGTGGTAACTTGTTGATATGTTCAGTTGGGAACCAAGTAGTTTGAAAAGTTCAGACCAGAAGGTCCCTGCAAATCTCTGGTTTCGATCACTCACAATCTGTCTAGGCACGTCCCAATACTTCACCACGTGTTTGAAGAATAAATTTCGCAGTTTCTTCCGCTTTACAGTACTTGGATGCTGGTATGAATGTCGCGTATTTGGAGAACCTATCAACAATTACCAAGATGTTGGTTAGTTCACCAATTTTTGGAAGGTTGGTTATGAAGTCAAGAGAGACGCTCTCCCATGGCCTATTGGGGACACTCAATGATTCTAATAACCCATGGGTCTTCAACTTATCTACTTGTCCTGCTGGCAAATGAGGCAAGTCTTAGTGTACTCAGTCACATCATCCCGCATCCGTGGCCAGTAGTATCCTTGTTTAATAATGCATGGGTCCTCTGCCAACCCGGGTGGCCGGCCCATAAGGTATCATGACATTCTTTCATGAGAATCCTCCGTAGGTTTCTGTTTTGGGAATATACAAACGATTTCCTTTTGTCCACAAAAGCCCATCTTCGAGCCAGAACCGATGAGCCATGCCCTCACTGACTAACTTCAGAAGTGCTTTAGAGACATGATCTTTCTCCAAGTTGTTTCAGATGAGTTCTCTAATAGGTGTAGAGATGGTGCTGAAAGACATGTTGGCCAACGCCTTTAAGTGAATAAATTCAGACTTTCGACTCAAAGTACATGCCACCTGATTCAAACATCGTGCTTTGTGCTCAAAATGAAAGTCAAATTTAGCCAAGAACTCATGTCGTCGAGCCTATTTCAGAGTAAGCTTCGGTCGAGTGAGAAAATAGCTGACTGCGGAGTTATCTGTTTTCACTACAAATCTCGACCCAAGGAGGTAGTGTCTCCACACCCGCAAATAATGTATCACCACTAATAGCTCATTTTCCAGTGTCATATATCGTCGCTCTGCTTCGGAAAGCTTACGACTCTGATAGGGAATATGATGGCCTTCATGTAGCAACACTCCTCCAAGTGCAAAGTCAGAAGCATCCGTCTGAACTTCAAATGATTTGGTGATATCTGGGAGTATGAGTATTCGGTCTTCTACCATCGCTTCCTTTAGGCTCTCAAAGGCTTTTGTGCATACATCGGTCCATTCCCATGCTACTTCTTTCTTCAATGGTTCCGTCAGCGGTATTGCCTTCTTTGAGTATCCCTTTACGAATTTCCTATAGTAGTTGGTAAGCCCAATGAAGGACCGCAATTCCCTGACATTGGTTGGGGTGCTCCACTCGTGAATTGCATGTATTTTCTCCATGTCCATTCGGATATGAACATGTTCTATAATGTGGCCGAGGAATCTGATGCGTTTTTGGGCGAATGAGCATTTCTCCCTCTTCACAAAAATCTATTATCCTTCAATTTCTGGAATACCAGAGCAAGATGTCTTTTGTGTTTTGTTGTTCCTCCAAGGTGGTGTTATAGAAACACAATGTCATCTAGGTAAACCACACAAAATTTGTCAAGGTATTCATGGTAGACTTCATTCATCGACGTGCAAAATATTACAAGGGCATTAGTCAACCAAACAGCATCACCAAAAGAACTCAAATGCCATATCGTGTAACACAAGTCGTATTCGGTTCATCCTTTCCACGATTCTTACTTGATAATAAGCTGAACGTAAGTCCAGCTTCGTAAAGTACTTTGCCCCACTCACTGGTCAAACAAATCAGCTATAAGGGGAATGAGGTAGGTGTTTTGCACTGTCAACTTGTTCAGAGCCTTGTAGTCGATGCACAACCTCAAACTTACATCTTATTTCTTCTAAAATAACACAGGGGCTCCAAATGCGGCTTCAAATGTCTGATGAAGCCTACCTCCAACAGTTCATCTAGTTGCTTGCAAAGTTCTGCTAATTCTGGTGGCGTCATTCAGTATGGTGCTCTTGCCGGGGGTTTTGCTGAATGAACTAATTCAATTTGGTGATCGATGGACCTCCTCGGAGGTAAGGCCCTAGGAAGCTGGTCAGACATCACTTTTAAAAATTCTTCTAACACATTGTTGATCTCAGGTGCATGGGTTTCCTCTCTCTCTTCTCCAATTGGTGTAGGGATGGCAATTAACGTTGGCTATCGTCTCTTGATCCCCTTCTTAAACTAAATTACGGATAAAAGTTTCTCCTCCGTGGGCAGTTTTACCTTTGCTGGTACTATTGTAGGTTTCTCCTCATAATTGATAAGTGTGGTTTATACCCACTTATTATGGCATTCTCAGCTTATTATTTTGTTATAATTCGAGATATTTAATATCATTTATAATTTATTTTATGTTTTATTTGTAGGAGCATCAATACATGGATCTGGGAACAATTGCACGTGTTTTGGGACCATACGGGAGCATAGGACATAAGACAGGAGGAACAGGGGGAGAAATTCATCACACCAGCCAAGATCCAGAGAGATGGGCGCCATGGCACCCATCAATCACAAATGAGTGGCGCCATGGCGCCACCCAATTACAAAACAAAGGCGCCATGGCGCCATTCACATATAAATTGGCGCCAATGGTAAATTGAAAGAAATAAAGGCGTCGCGGCGCCTTCCAAAACACAAACTCATACATTTTCCCGGAAGTTCTGCGCCGCGGCGCCCACTTACACAATGATCCGGAAGAAAACCTACACGTTCCAGGATTCACTTTTTAGGGTTTTTAATAATCCTAATGCCACCCAAAGACTCCCAGACTCAACTATAAATATAACATTACATCCAACACTCAAGGGGGAGGCTAATACAGAGCACAAAACACAGAAATAAATATTTTTAGAGATCCAAGGAGAGGATTGAAGAGCGACAAGAGGAGACAAAGGCTGTAATATCCGGAGAGTCACACGGCTAATTTTTCAACCCCAAGTTTCTTTAGCCAAGTGCGGCACTAAGTTCGCCCAACTTAGTCAGCCTTCTCCTTGTGCGCACCAACGCACTCTGCAAGCAGCAAGCAACAAGCAACAATGTTCACACACCTCTACCTCAAGCACACAAGCAACCCACGCATCAAGTAAACACAAGACACAATGCTTTACAGGCAAAACACGCCCAACCCTTTTTATTTACTCACCAAAGTAATTACAAGGAACTGTGATACAATAAGTAAAGGCTTACAAATGAACAAAGAAACATGCGCCCCTACGCACCCCTTTCTTATCTTGCTCTCTAGGATTCTTTCTTCTCGAAGAAATTCTCTCATAGCTTGCCTATTTTCCTCTCTCACGTGTGTCAGCCACTCTACTAACACAATTTATAGAAGATGGCAGTTACACCCCAACTGCCTAGGGCATGCTGGACATGGGAAGAGATTCAATTCAGGTTTTATCTTCTTATTTCTTCTTAAAACTCTAATGATTTCCATTAAATTCATGGCTTGATTATTTATTGTTTTATCTTTTGTCATGAATTTACTCCTTAATTTTGGAGAATGATGTAATTGATGCTTGAACCTTGTATTTTATTTATCAATTTTGTAATGAAGTTTTTTAATTATTTATATTCTTTTGAGTTTAATGCTTCTTGATTGTTGGCCACAATTGAAGATGATGAATGTTTAGAATCTATCACTCGAGAGAGGGGATTTTGAATAGATCTAGAGAATAAACCTAGGATTTTATAGAATTCGAGAGAATCTGTAGTCCTTTGAAGTCGTTAAAATAGAATCACAAATCGTAATGAGTTGTTAGCTATTGGATTTTTATAGAGATATCGAAGTCTATAGTTGATAATATTTTCACTCGGCACTCGAGAGATGGAGTGAATATTTTAGGATCTTGACTTATAAATGATATAACTGAACAATGATTAATTGGTATGACAAATACATAGGTGACAGCTAGGTGAAATCAGGACCCAGAATCTCTATCGTATTAGTTCCTCCTATATAATTATTTTTATTTTTATATTTATTTAATTATTAAAATCTTTATTATTTGTTTTCTAAATAAAGTTAGGATTATCAATTGTAGTACTTAATGCGAGTTAACGCAATCCCTGTGGGTTCGACACTCTTTCACTGATTTATACTAAAACTTGACACCGTACACTTGCGGTACGATATAAAAATATCACAACAAGTTTTGGCGCCGTTGCCGGGGATTGTTTGTTTAATTCACATTAATACTACTACCAAGTAATCTTAGCTTTAATTTAGAATTTTATTTTATTTTATTTTTATTTTTATTTTCTTTATTTCTTTATTTTTGTCTTAAGTTTTAATTTTTTATTTTATTTTTATTTTTATTTTGCTGTTTTATATTTTTTTCTTATGAGGTGAGTTTGAAAAAAAACATGGCAGATCCTGTTAGTGCACTGATAGCTGAAGTATCGTCCTTCACGACTCATCTAGCAATATTGATAAATCAAATGAGTCAACCGTCTATTGAAGCTGTTTCTGCTAATGGAATGTTTTTATCCAACAGAGGAGCAGGATTTGAACAAGTACAGTATGTGAACAATTGGAACTTCAACAACTGTAGAGGCAGTCATATGCTTAACTATTATCATCCGAATTTTTCATATGCTGATATGAAGAACATTTTGCAACCTCCTCATGGCTTCAATTATCCAAACTGAGCAAAACCTTCCTTAGAAGACCTCATGATCACGTTTGTAGCTACAGCTTCAGAGAGGTTTGAGAAGAATGAGTCAATGCTGGATAATATCGAAACACGAATGGGCAATATAGAGGCAAATATGAAATCTTTAGAAGCAAAAATTGAGTTGCTTGCTTCTTCCATGGCCAATCAACAGACATGGGATTTTCCGAGTGACACTGAAGTCAACCCCAATGAGCAATGTCAAAATAGAACCTGTAGGAGCAGAAAAGAGTTTAAAGACACCTCTCTCAGGACTTAGGCAGTAAAGAAAATGAAATGGTATTTCAGGAGGAAACAGTAATAGAAGAGAGAACAAAGGTGAATTGATAATGAGAGATCAATATGAAGAATCACCTTCAGTGTTTTCAGAGCCATGCCGAGTTCTCAAGGTGATGCAGACTGTCACATGATAGATACGGTAGAAGAGGGAGTTGAAACCAGACAGGGTGAATCAGTATTTCAACAGCCTATGAGCATAATGCAGCCATGCATAAAGGAAAATTCTCTGCAAGCTAAAATCGAAACCACTCCCAAAGGCCATAAAAAGAGGAAAAGAAAGGCCAGTTCTCACTTAGAGATAATTCCTGGAAGATAAAAAGAAAACCGAGCCAATTTTGCCGAATGTGCAGTCCAGAATTTCCAATTGAAGGGAAATCTACATATCCTGGGGGACCATCTATGGATAAATCACCACAGCCTGCCAAGCTATCTTTTTTCATGTCATAAGAACCGGTGGATACCAAAAAGAAAACATATGAGATTACCCGGTTCACTACTTTTAAGCCACCATAACCATTTGGGTGGTTGCGTCTGGCTGAAGACGTTAAACTTAGCGCTAGCGGGAGGCAACCCTTGCATTTCTTTTATTATTATTTTCTTTACTTTTTATTTTATTTTATTTTATTTTATTGTGTGCTATTTATTTATTTGCATGTTATTTATGCAGGTAGCACGAGACACACAACGCCGCCGCAACCAAATTCCAACCAGCAGAGTCTGATCAACTACATGCACGGTAGTGTTGTTCCTCACTCTTGTTCTTTAATTTTATATTTATCTTACATTGAGGACATGCAAATTTTAAGTTTGGGGGTGTGCGCATGTTGCTTACTTGTTATTAGTTGTTTAAATTTTGAAAAAAAAAAAAAAATTGTTTAAGTCTTTGATAGTAAAGCATAAATCCTGTGATAATATTGGTTGTTTATTGGAAAATTTTAGAAACGATAAGTGCCTAATTTACTTTTATCTGATGCCTTGAATAACTGATCTATGTTAGACTCGTAAGCACTTAAAACAGGTTTTAACAGTAAAACTTAAGTAGTTGACAATGTGACTAGTTGAAGAAATTGCATGTCGATGAATGACCGTTTGCTTAGATATCTATCTTGATTTGCTAGTGTTATGAAGTATGGTATAGCTAAAAAGAAAAATGTCTCTAAAGAAAGAAAATAAACCACCTATAACCAATAAGCGTGAAGCTACCCATGGGCGAGTATTAGGACCACCATGAGGAGAAATGCTACCTTAAAGGGTAGGTGAGGTTTGAAAAAAAAATGCAAAAATGAGAAAAGAAAATAAAGAGACAAGAAAATAAAAGAAAAATCATACCATACTAACCGCCACAAAATAAGGCAATTAAGAACATAATTGAGATATCTAGGTTGGTTTTGACCCATCGATTCTAATTTTTAAACGAAATCATTGAGTTAGCTTACTTAAGATCAAAGCTGTGAATGAACCTTTACACACACACACCTTGAGTCTAGCTTAGATAATTTATTCGAGAATTTGGATTCGAGTTGCAATTGCGTACTTTGAAGATTCTTTAAATTCATTTATAAGCTTTCTTTGAGGAAAATTTTATGTGCAACTATCGGACTATCTTTGGTTATTTGTTTAAATTTTTGCATGATTGTGTGTGAATGACGTTTGTGGGGTGTCGTCACTGTAAGCCCTCACGAGACTATAACTCGTCCACTAGGGCCGCCTAGGGGTTTAAAGGCTTGTTGCATATGCTAAATGCAATCGTGATCCCTACGAAAGTGACTTAGTTAATTTAGTAATTTTTATTTGTTATTTGAATTTATTTTTATTTTATCTTTTGCTCGGGACTAGCAAAACCTTAAGTTTGGGGGTATTTGATAAGTGTGGTTTATACCACTTATTATGGCATTCTCAGCTTATTATTTTGTATAATTCGATATATTTAATATCATTTATAATTATTTTATGTTTTATTTGTAGGAGCATCAATACATGGATCTGGGAACAATTGCACGTGTTTTGGGACCATACGGGAGCATAGGACATAAGACAGGAGGAACAGGGGAGAAATTCATCACACCAGCCAAGATCCAGAGAGATGGGCGCCATGGCACCCATCAATCACAAATGAGTGGCGCCATGGCGCCACCCAATTACAAACAAAGGCGCCATGGCGCCATTCACATATAAACATTGGCGCCATGGCGCCAATGGTAATTGAAAGAAATAAAGGCGCCGCGGCGCCTTCCAAAACACAAACTCATACATTTTCCCGGAAGTTCTGCGCCGCGGCGCCCACTTACAAAATGATCCGGAAGAAAACCTACACGTTCCAGGGTTCACTTTTTAGGGTTTTTAATAATCCTAATGCCACCCAAAGACTCCCAGACTCAACTATAAATATAACATTACATCCAACACTCAAGGGGAGGCTAATACAGAGCACAAAACACAGAAATAAATATTTTTAGAGATCCAAGGAGAGGATTGAAGAGCGACAAGAGGAGACAAAGGCTGTAATATCCGGAGAGGAAGAGATTCAATTCAGGTTTTATCTTCTTATTTCTTTCTTAAAACTCTAATGATTTCCATTAATTCATGGCTTGATTATTATTGTTTTATCTTTTGTCATGAATTTACTCCTTAATTTTGGAGAATGATGTAATTGATACTTGAACCTTGTATTTTGTTTATCAATTTTGTAATGAAGTTTTATATAATTAATTATTTATATTCTTTTGAGTTTAATGCTTCTTGATTGTTGGCCACATTGAAGATGATGAATGTTTAGAATCTATCACTCGAGAGAGGGGATTTTGAATAGATCTAGAGAATATAACCTAGGATTTTATAGAATTCGAGAGAATCTGTAGTCCTTTGAAGTCGTAAAATAGAATCACAAATCGTAATGAGTTGTTAGCTATTGGATTTTTATAGAGATATCGAAGTCTATAGTTGATAATATTTTCACTCGGCACTCGAGAGAGGGAGTGAATATTTAGGATCTTGACTTATAATAGATATAACTGAACAATGATTAATTGGTATGACAAATACATAGGTGACAGCTAGGTGAAATCAGGACCCGAATCTCTATCGTATTAGTTCCTCCTATATAATTATTTTTATTTTTATATTTAATTTAATTATTAAAATCTTTATTATTTGTTTTCTAAATAAAGTTAGGATTATCAATTGTAGTACTTAATGCGAGTTAACGCAATCCCTGTGGGTTCGACACTCTTTCACTGATTTATACTAAAACTTGACACCGTACACTTGCGGTACGATATAAAAATATCACAACAATAATCAACAAGCTCCCTGCAGCGGGGATAGGGATGGCCCCCTTGTCGAGCAAAAATTACATTCCTAGAATAATATCGAAGTCATTCATTTGGACCGCTACAAGGTCAGTTTGACCTTCCCACGTGTCGATCTTCACTTTCACTTGCCTCGCTAGCCCACTCGTGGGTAGCGCTTGTGAATTGACCGCCTTCATACGGCCCGCGTCTCGCTCCAACTTGAGCCCCAGACGCTT
>SKCR01046733.1:0-55462 GCA_019454045.1 Zanthoxylum bungeanum
GATGAAAAAACTTACCATGTGGTAATTTCTTCCTCCCTCAGGAGCGATCAAGAAGGTAAGTTGCAAAATGTGTGAGAGAAACATAAAATGACAATTGGATGGACTTTAAAAGAATTAAAAGGCATTAATCCTTTGATCTGCACACATAAAATATATTTTGAAGATAATGCTAGGATATATCGTCAACCCCAAAGAAGATTAAACCCTCATATGAAAAAAGTGGTAAAAACGGAAGTCCCTAAACTTCTTGATGTATGTATTATCTACCAAATTGGAGTTAAAGACGTTGGTAGGAGGATTGAAGTATACATTTCTTGAGGATGAACAAACTTACATCATGGTAATTTCTTCCTCCCACAAGCGATCAATAAGGTAAATTTCTAAATGTGTTGGGAGAATATAATCCGACAATTGGATGGACTTTAAAATATATATAACATCATTAATCATTTGATCAACGCACACATAATACATTTATAAGATAATGCCAGGATTTATCGTCCACCCCAAAGAAGATTAAACTCTCACATGAAAAAGTGGTGAAAACGGAAGTCCTTAAACTTCTTGATGTATGCATTATCTACCCGATCTATGATAGTAAATGGGTAAGTCTTACACAAGTTGTTCTTTAAAAGTCTGGAATAACTGTTGTAAAAAATTATAAAGGATAGTCAATTACAACTCGAATCCTGTCTAGTTGGTGTATGTGCATTGACTATAGAATACTAAATGATGCCACTAGAAAATATCATTTTCCTTTACTATTCCTTGACCAAATTTTGGTAAGAGTAGCAAGAGATCCATACTATTGATTTTTTTAATGGTTACTCAAGCTATTATCAAATTCTCATTGCTTTAGAAGACCAGGAAAAAATTACATTCACATGACCAATTGGAAATTTTACACTTAGGAAAATATCTTTTGGACTTTGTAATACACCAACAGCATTCCAAAGATGCATGTTAAGCATATTATTGACATGGATAAAGATTATTAAGAGGTCTTTATGGATTATGTAACTCATTTGATAATTGCTTGAATAACGTGAAAATATTTGAAAACGATGTGAAGAAAAATGACTTGTATTACATTTGGAAAAATACCATTAAATGGCTAATTCACGAATTATTTTGGGTCACGTTGTGTCATCAAAATATATTGAGATTGACAAGGTAAAAATAGAGGTGATCTCTAAATTTCCACCACAAAAAATAGTCAAAGAAATTCATTCATTCTTAAGAAATGCAGGATTTTATATGAGGTTTATTAAAAACTTTAGTAGCATATCCAGACCATTGTGTAACCTCCCATTAAAACATGTAACATTTCAATAAACACAAGATTGTCAAAAATCATTTGAAAATATTATTATTCTTTTAACTTCTGCTTCTATCATGCAATCCGATGATTGGTCATTACCGTTTGAGCTAATGAGTGATGCCAGAGACTATACAGTTGGCGCAGTATTAGGACAAAGAAATGAAAGTAAGCCATATATAATTTATTACACAAGTAGAACTTTAAACAGTGCACAAATGAATTACACTACCATAGAAAAAGAACTACTTGCTATAATATTTACACTTTTCAAATATTGATCATATTTAATTTATTCATCAATCGTTGTTTATTCTAATCATGTTAAAGTTATATATTAGATGTCTAAACATGATGCAAAGCCAAGATTGCTACGGTGGATTTTGTTGATCGAGAATGAAATCTTACAATTAATGACAAGAAAGGAGCAGAGAATGTAGTTGTAAATCATTTATCGAGACTCACGAATGAGTCATCAATTGACACAACTCCTTTCAATGACACTTTTTCTAATGACTTTTTATTTTCTATAAATATGATGCCTTGGTATGTTAATATTGTAAATTTTCTGGTAACAGGAAAATACCTCGAGACTGAAGCCCTCAAGATAAGAATAAATTTTTTAACAACGTCAAAAGATTCTACTGGGATGATCCATATCTGATCAAGTATTGCCCTGATCGGATTTTCCGAAGATGCATACCGAACAATATGATAAGTAATGTAATTAAGTTTTGTGACTCAGACTCTTACAGAGGTCACTTTTCATCTAAAAAGCCACTATTAAAATCTTACAATGTGGATTTTATTGGCCCACCTTATTTAAAGAAACATATGCTTCTTGCAAAACTTGTGAAATTTGTCAAAAGTTTGGATACATTTCTAAAAGAAACATGTCGCCTTTAAATCACATCATTTTCATCGAAATCCTTGATTGTTGGGGAATAGATTTCATGGGTCCATTTCGACCATCATTTGGATTTTTATATATTTTAGTTGAAGTCAATTACGTCTCAAAATGGGTATAAATGATTCCTTGTCAAAATAATGATAAAAAAATAATGATTAAATTTTTAAGTCGATTTGGAATCCATCGGTCAATTATAAGTGATGGCGGTAAATATTTTTATAACAAGCTTTATGTGTCTTTAATAAAAAAAATATGGAATTAAACATAAAGTTTTTACCTCTTATCATCCTCAGACAAATGGTCAATATAACATCCCCCTCCTCGGAGATGCTACCGGCAGGGAATATGTTGACCTATCCCCATAAACTAGTGGTCTTGGGGTGTTATATCTCGTCTTCCCCCAAGCCATTGAACTACAGTCAGGTGTGCTGATCCATGCTATCACTATGACCCTGAATCTATGGTCTAAGGGCGTTACGTCTCGACGTCCATCTAGCCTTGAATCTAAGATTTATGGGCATCTCTCATCCCTTGTCATGAACTACGTGTGCACACGTTATCTGTGTCTGTCAATTCCATATCCGTCAAATCCAAGTTATAGTCTGAGGTGGGATTTTCCCTATTACTCTAAAATAAAATCCATGTATGTCCATTCTAAAAATCTCTAGATTTGGTTTTCCCCTAATCTTAAAAATAAAAAAAAAACATGTTGTTAAACTCAAAGCTTTCTCAAAACATTCTTATTCAAAATCATAATTGAGAGTAAGTTTGGCTAACGCCTTATATGCTTAAAAGTAATGCTCAATTCAAAAACAAATAAATAAATACAACTTTGAAAATAAAACATCCACTCACAGATTTTAGGATATGGCTGGTACTACTTCGTATCGTTAAAGAAAATTACAGTTTCTGCCGACAATCTATAATCGATAAACTTAATTAGTACACAAGTCATGAATTATGCTTTGGGACTTGGCTAAGCTTCTCAATATGTACATGTGCCGATACGAGACCCTTAGGGTGGCCTCTTACATCCTTAGTTGAAACTGAAATGGCTAAATCTGATTCAGACAAAAGATCACGCATCGCGACACCAGATGTTGCACGTTGCGCCTCTCACTAGTTCGGACTTGAGGCAGAAAGCCTCTGACTATTGCGCATCAAGACACTGAGTGTTCCACATCTTGACTCCCACCTGATCAGACCTGAGGCATAGCCTCTTCTTGTTACATGTCACAACTTTATGAGCTCCGTATCACGACGCCTACATAATCAAACACGAGGCAAAGAGCACCTTCCGGTTACGCATCGCGACACTGGCGCCATTGGCAATGCGACGTCCATACGATAGAAAATAAATCTATACCATATTCTTACTAACTGATTTTAAGGCCAAACATGACTCTTCAATATGACAATGCTCGAAACTTCAATCCTTACATAAGTTAGAACATTTATAAGTATCCAATTCATCATCATCCTAAGTTTCTAATATCCTCACACCATCAAACCTTATAATCTTTTACTTAGTTCATCAACTAGGTTAACATAACTTATGGTTTGCTCATAACATTATCTTTTTAATACAAAACTACCCAAATTACATCAACTCAGGCTAACAACATACAACAATCATCAAATTATCAAAACTCAATATATCAAGATTTGGGTAAAGCCTTACTCACCTTGAATCAAGTTTCTTCTTCACTAGTCGAGTCCATTATCCTTGCTTCCTCCTTTCTAACTTGGTTTGTGTTGGATTATCTCTATTCTTCTTCCAATTTCTTGTAAACTTGCAAGTCAGACTGTCTTTTCTTCCCCTTATTTTTGGCCATCCCCTAAAAGCTTAGGGTTAGAAGATTTTTATTTCTTTCTTGATTATCTTAGTCTTTTCTAGAAAAGTCTAGGGTTTTAATATATATTTAGACTTATTAGGCCAAATTGAGAAGGTAATGGGCTTGGGTTGGAAAGGCAATTCCTTTTCATTTCTTATTTTCGTCACAATGCAGAGGGTCTGGGGCAATGACCAGATTCGACCTAGTTTTGTTCAAAAATTGGAAACATATTAAACATAAACGTTGTAGATCTTCATCTTAGCTTTCCGGCCATATAAAATTAATAAAACTCGGATATCGTATGAAAACGTTTCAGCCCTAATACTAAGGGTTGTCCATATTAAATCTTAGAATAAATTTCATATCTAAACTGCGAGGAATTTATCGAATGTCCAAAAAGTAATTTCATGAGTACATATATGCTTACACATGATTTATATCATGCAGTATGCCTCCTATAACTTAGTAGTCATCGGAATTACTGGGGTGTTATATTTTCTCCCCCCTTAAATAGGATTTGTCCTCGAATCCCTTCTAAGGTTGAACCTTTGGTCTATCTTGGGTTGAGGACATTTGTGACTCTACTACTCTTATATTCCTTAACTTCCTTTTTGTTATCTTGCTCAAGAACTTAGTACTATGACTTCTGGGAATCTCTTATTCTGGTACACTCTATTCGACCCTTATAGTTGAATACTTAATCCTTGGGAGTCCTTTCAGCAACTCTTTTTCTCGTGTGGTAACTAAGTCCATAAAATATATCTTGTCTATACAGAGGTGTAATCCTTCATGGAACTAATCATCTATAAATTTATCCATCTCTTATTTTATACTTCGTGACATCTCAAAAATATGTCAGATGTATTCAATCTCTAAAATTTTAACTTAGGTATTCCTCGAACCGGTGCCTTAAGTGACTTACTTTTCCTTTCTGATACCATATGGTTGTATTTCACATCATCTTCTTCTTTCCTATAAGGATTTAATACTTCTTAAGGCTTCCCAAACGGTCACCCTCATTATTATTGCTTCCACCCAAACATATTTAACTCAAAATGTCTTTACCGAATTTGGTGCATAAATGCTACTATGGTCGTACCCACAACTACTCAAGTTGAATCAATAATCCTTAATAACCGCACGTGGCCTATATGGGGATTTATATCAATCTGATCATTAAGAAGTATATTCATACCCAAGTCATAAATATGTATATGCATTCTTCTTAGCTAGTGCCCTCACGTCTATAAGGATACTTATGTCTCCTATAGCTAGGTTCCTTCACATTCTGCCTTAACACTGGGATAAATACATACACGAGTAATCCTTGTCGCTATTAGAAATGATCGTACTTGATTCTTATTTAGTTCCACATACTCGATCTGATCTTAGAATTCATTCTCATAACTTAACTATTAAATTCTCTATTCCCTTCTCCCTCAGTTTCAAACGCTTATTGTCTCTGTTCTTCAAGTTCTCTTAACTCTGCTTCTCTGTGGGCCTTAGGATCTTATAGTTTCTGGTCAATTGTTTCATGCACTTCTTGTTGGATAATATGACCCATAGCGTCACTATTTGCACAGATCATTGTGTTGCTGTAGCAAATTAACTATGTAACAAGGAAATTACACTCTCGTCATTTGTGATTAGATCACCATAGATATATAAATGAAGAGAGGTCCCTATGATTAGTTCCTGGATTGAGATGATATGAGACAGTATCAGTCCACGAAGGATTAATCATTAAATATCCCTAGCCGTAGTATTATCGAGACTGGACATCGATAATGCGGAATAGGCTAGTATTGCACTTGTGCGCGTTGTGAGGGCACAACGACATAGTTCTCATATATATAAGTATTGGATACTTATGCAAGTGCGATAGGAGGTCGTGTTTCACCGATGGTACGGGAAACAGCTTCGCTCTGGATAGACCCCTCGGAATCCCATTGGTATTATGACTATGTGTCTATGGGAGGCCGAAATCAAGGTAGGTGTGTATAGTCTTAACCTGAGACTTGCATCGCTAATACTTGCGATAATCGGTAGACTTTGGTCTTGGTGGTACAGGGCTTTAACCGGTTCTGCGTACACCACTTCTGGGTTTATCAGAGAGTCGTAGTGTATTGGGTGTGATGTCGAGACGGAAGTATCACTTCAGTCATATTGGAGATGATGTCACGCAGGATGGTATTAGTGCTCTTAAGTGATGCGCATCCAATCGTGATATTATGACCAGGTCATGAATATCCGATTATAGAGACTAGTTACCAGACATCCGACATGTGTTTCGGACGGGGCAGACACTTATCCAGCCCCAGCCCTAGCACGTGACTATCCGATACTGGACCGATATGCACAATACATTAGTATACTACGCTTGATACAGATCTTAATATTCTTAAATGGATATGTCCGGAGAATTGGGTAGACTTGGTGCTTTGCTAGGAGTCGACCTTGTCTCGTAAATCGGTAGAACGTAGTACTTGGTACGTACGTGATTCGGATACTCCGACGACCGTATTACTGCCAGATTATCCGGAGATCTCATGGGTCGCTTCCCGATAATCCACCGATGACGCACAACTCGCACTCTTGAATAATCTGGGATTATACAGAAGAGAGAGAAAATTAATCTAGGATTAATAACGGAGATGTTTTATCCGGGATAAAATGTCGTCTAAAGAGAGAGAACGATTAATTCGGAATTAATCGATGTATTAATATATTCGATATATTAGACGAAATTAGATTTCGACGCGGAATTAAAATAGATTTTAATTCGGGCAAACGAGTTAATTTAGAATTAATTCGTTAGCGACGTAAATAATAATTTCGCCAGGCGCAATTATTTATTTAAATTCGATTGAATTAACGTCGCGACGTAAGCTCGGTATTTCGGAAATATCGAACCCGAACGCGTGAGTGCACGTGGGCCCACTTTCATTTGGAAACGTGTGGGGCCCACATGACACATGTCATTCTAATGCTTTGCATGTAGATTGTGTACATTGCACTCAATGTCATTGCATGGAGTTTGAGTGTTTGACACTCTAAGCCATTGCATGTTATGTGTCATAATTTTATTATTAATTTAATGAAAATTATGGCATAAATATAAATTGATTTTTTGGTAAATCATTTTCAACTTAATACAAACAAAACTTCTTCTCTCTCAAACTTCTCTTCTCTCACGCCCAAATGAAGGAATTGTTCACTGGTTTGGAACCAAAATGGCGTGACAAGGGAAGCCAAGAGTGGTTTCTCATGGTGAGAAATCAAGTGCTAGCACACTTTCAAGTCTTGCGAAGGTGGTAGGGAGGTTCGACCATGAGGCGGGACTCATCCGACGGAGTTTGGAGCTTCGTTTTGAGACCCGAAATTGCCAAGACAGTGAGCATGGACTGGTTGCAGTGGCTTGAGCAAGGCAGTACGTTTTTGGCCTTGATTCGTCTTCAAATCGACATAACCGATCAATGTAGTATTCCGCTATCTTCATTGGTGTATTCACGCATTATTTCATGTCTTGTTTGATCATGGGACCTTAGAAAAATTCAACAATGGCATCAAGAGCTAATGTTGCAAGCATGAAAAATGTAGGGCTTAAAATTTGGGTAAATGTTTGTTGAGCATGATTTGAATAAATTGATTGTTTGAGTATGCTTATAACATGTTTAATTTCATTTTGGTTGGACTAATTTGATGAAAAATGATTTGGAATTATTTTCCCCAAAATTAATGCCTTGGCCGAATGTAATTGTTGAATTTTGGGATCTTGGATTTTTGATTTTTAATTCATTTGATGAGTTAGAATCGATTAGGTTGATGTTAATTTGAATCGAATGGATTGGATTTCGAATTGGACAAAAACCCAAAATCTTACCTTGGCCGAATTGGTAATATGCCCTAATGTCTTGGTAATTTTGATTTTGATAATTGGATGTATATGGAAATCATTCGGGATATGTATTTAATGTCGATTGCGGATTAATTGGATTGAAACCGAATTGGACATGAAATCACTCCCTTGGCCGAGACCTTTAAAGCATGTAAATGGGTTTGATTTTTCATTATGTGTGTTGGACATGTAATAATGAATTAAGTATGATTAATTGGACTAATTTGGTGTTTTGGAAATGTTGATTTAGTTGTAATCATATAATGCACTTTGGTAATTAAATTGTGAAATTGGATTTTGGATTTAATTAATTGGGCCTAATTTTGGAAATTAGAATTTAAGTTGTAATTGGGCCTATTGGGCTTGATTTATCAAGTTTGGTTTAGGCCAAATGGATTGGATCCAATTGGGCCCAAAACCTTAACCATAAAGCCCAAATGCGACTTAATGAACCTTTAAAGTTCAATTGGGCCTAATGGGCCAAGATTGATTTATGGGCTTATGGGGTAAATCCCGGATTGGACTTTGGTTATCGGTTTGACCCGAGTTGACCAAAAGTCCACGCCTTAAGAAATCAATCAAAAGCCCATTGGACTTTAATTGAATTGACGTTGGACGTTAATCGGTCTTTGAGACGCGTTACGATTAGATTTGGAATTTAAATCGTAAAAGGTTTATTAAATAAAAGTGTAATATTTAATTTGGAATTGAATAGTGAATTAGTATTAAATACATGTTAAATTAGATTTAATGATGTAGTTTAATTTAATTCATGAATTCGTACTTTAAGTACTTATTCGCAAAAACGAGTTTGACTCGAACAAAATCAAATCGTTGTTTGAACATTGGATGATCACTTAATTATCAGATTAATTAATTTGATTAGATTGATTGATAGCATGCTTATGTGTGTGAATACGTGGTTGTGTTGAATGAATAATGTATATCGGATGGATATTAGTCGGGTGGGCAATTTTAGAAATTGTTGTAATAAATTCGATTTATTAAATTGGACCTGCGTGTCCAGCCTTATCACCTTCTTTCTCTTTGTATTCTCTTCTCACCTATTCCCCTCTATGTATATGAGGTTTCTTTAGAAGTGTAGTGTAACGGGAGAAGTAGTACAAGTGCTAGCTGAGTGAGAAAGGGAGAGATTTGATCTAGGATCAATGTGTTAAGTATCCATCCGCATATCATTATTATTTATTTCATACTCGCTTTATTATGTATTTAGAATGCATGTTTAAGGGTGTATGATGATGAGACCTAACAAAGATAATTAAATTGGTAGCCAATTTGCACGCGAAAAACCCTCGTTAAATATCAAGCGTTTATTTTCCTTCCATTGAGTGATTCTTACTCAAGATCCGAGATTGGCAGGGGTTGTTGGCCAAAGTCAAGCCCTTGTCCGTCAAAGATGTGTTTTAATCACGAGGCTTTGTTCCATATCGGTGTCGTGTCCAAGTTGTGGTTTGTTGGCCAAAGTCAAGACCACTTCTTGTCCATTGACATTGATTACGAAGCTTCCATGTCAATGGGTCCGCGCTTGACTGGGATCACTAGGTTTGTTGTGCCAAAGCCAAGGCCTAGTTGATTCAGAGGAAAAGGTTAGGGTATACATTCGATGTATAGGCATATATAGATATATGTTTGGGACTTGGATGTCCACCTACTGGATCTAGGAGTTGGATGAGATCCAATTGATCTTCGAGATCTACCTAGTTAATTATCATACAATTTGTTGGCCAAAGTCAAGATTGTGTGATATTTAACGGGATCCTAGCCCACTAGGAAACACGGTTTCCCGAGTACTCGACAGAGGGTTAGAGGCTCGACGAAAAATAGTGGGAGGCAAGTATTGAATTTGCAACATTCGTTCGAATACTCGCTAAACACGCTCATTTTATTTTACTCGTCATATTAATCAAAAGTATTAGTTGGACTAATATTTTATGTTGTTTTAAATATATATAGTTGGACTATATACAAACTCATTCAATATATAGTTGATTTTATAATTGGATTATAGTAATCAATATAATTGAATTAAAATGATAGTTGATTTTATAATTAGATTATAGTAATCAATATTAAAATTATAGTTGATTAAATAATTGGATTATTGTAATCATTATAATAAATAGTACCTTATTAATTGATTAAATAGTTGGACTATTGAAATCAAGAAAGAATTGAAAAGTTGAATATTTAAAATATATAATCATTGGATTAAATGTTTTAAATGATTTAATTTTCAATTGGGAATTAATAATAGGTTAATTTATTTGATAAAATAACTTATTATGACTAAGCCCATTATTAAGCAAATAGTAGAGCATAAAGTCTTTGGAAGATTTATGTGATGATGACTTTAGTGCTTAATTAATATACTTATAATAAATCTATCTTTAGATTTAAAAGTATTAAAGTTGCAATTAATTGACTATTCTAGTGGAGAAAAGTCAAAGTTTGCAATTGGGCATGTAGCACAAGGTGCATATCATTTCGATATTCTAAAACCAAGGCTTGGCCAAAGGTTTGTGAAATATTGAAAAGATAATTGACATATCCCAAAGTGACTACCATTTGGATATGGAAGACACGAAGGAATTAAAGATAGGGCGAGGCTCTAACTTTAAAATATTTGTCAAAGTTATGTTTACTACTAGTATTGAAATTGGATTTTAAATACTTAGTGTGGTACATAATAATATATATGTATTGACGTTCAGAATCCGCTGTGAGCTGGATACTGGCTTCAAGCCGAGATTTCTCTGCGAATTGGAAACGGGACGAAAGTCGCTGTTTCGACCGTAGATACCTAAGTTTAGGAACTACCCTTTGGGTATGTACTTAAATTAGGAAATGTTATAATGTAACTAGTTTGACTAGAGACATTATCTCTATATCAGTGTTTAATCCGATGCGGATAAAACCTTTATATTCTAGAACACTAAAGTGTTTCATTATATAAAGATGATACTGAGATAAATACATTGGATGTAAATAACAGAATTTATATTTTGAATATAATAAAATCTCAAACATATAAAATGACAAATAAATAGCTTAAATTGATTTGATCAATGGAGACTTATTTGTGGCATTGTTGTCTAGGACACAATTAAACAAGACTCGTATATCCACACTTTTAAGAGTGGGTACTAGGACTGATTTGACTATTCAAATAAGGTCTACGAATCTAGTTTATTAGGTTAAATACCTAAAATACTATTTACTTGGTAATAGTAAAAGGGCCACCGATCTGTTAGCCCTATTCATGGTGAATTAAGTGGGCCCATATCTAGCTAGGCTAGATGTGAACATGAATATTTCGTGACCTTAACGGATGTAGCATCACGTTGTGGTTATGTGTTTCTTTTGAAGAACACAGATCGGAAACTTTTGAAGTTTCGACACGAAGAAAACAAACAGATCGGCTATAGTGTTATTCCGCCACGGTAAGACCGAATGGAAAATACTTAAGCAGTAAGTTTCATATATAAATGAAAGAGTACGGTTTCTTTCATGTGAGGACTCCTCCCGAGACACGTCAGTTAGACGGTGTGTCTGAACTAAAACCGAATTTTGTTGGACATGATAAGGTTTATCACGAGTCGCTCTGAGCTACTATTTCCTTCACAGGATATGTATTAACAGTGCAAAACTTATTTAGAATAAGGTTCCATATAAATCTGTTTGACAGATATCATATAGGATATGAACAGGGAAGAAACGAGGTTTCTCATTCCTGATAATTTGGGTATGCCAGCATAACGTTTGGATGATACCAAACTAAAAGACCCAAATTGGATAAGTGCCAATATAGGTTATCCTAAGGGAAACCTTAAGTATAGTACTTATAAATCCCACATGAGAACAATGTGATTGTTGCTCACCATGCGGTTTTCCTGAGAGGAATACCGATATGCAGTGGTCAGTGGGAGGATAGTGATACTCGATGAAAATCGGAGTAATACTGTTCAAGGCACGAAGTCCTTAATGGAACACAAATAGTTCATCTATGATGAATCTATACCATTAATCTTCAAATACACAAGAAACTAGTAGATCGGATAGAGTCAGAAAACAACCTAGGGTATGGGTTTCTGATCTAACCTCATAAAGATGTCAATCTTATGAAGGTATACCACCGACTACGTTTTGAGGAAGTGATACGAGGTATCGACTCCCTGTTATGGCAAAGTGCCATGAATCCGAAATGGATTCCATGTATAACAACTATTTTGGATACTAGTTGTTGTACCACAAGGCATTGTGCCTATGGTACATTAAACGTCTTCAAGGAAGACATACATGGAAGGCAACATACCAACGTACAAAGCTAGGTTTTGACGGAAAGGTATCGTTATCAACATTGTGTTAATAACGGTTCAACCTTTTACCTGTTGCCATGGTAAATCCATTTTGAAGATGCTTGTTGATAACTGTATATTTCATTTATGAAATATGTCAGTTACAAATCAAAATCGCTTTCCTGAAAAGGAAACCTTTTGGAGGATGTTTACAACATCCTGACGATTTTGTATAACCGACAAACAAGGTTTGCGGGTTATTCGATCCATGTTTGGATTGATGCAAGCATAAGGTTCTTGGAACTGACGTTTTGAAATAATCATAATGGTTTATGATTTGACTCAAAACGAAATAATTCTTGTGTATATAAGGAGGTTAGTGGGAGAGCGCACTGACAGTTAAATTCCCATATAGCAATTGGTGAAAGCTTGGCTTTCATAGATATTCTTTCATAGAAATTCTCCGTAGAATTCTGGGGAGTAACAACCTTTATTCAAGGAATAAAGATCTACTGGGATAGATTTGGAGTTGTTAACACTCTCTGGGAAATTGTACATTTAAAATGTACTTGTATTGGTGTCTCATACGCTTCGAGCATATGGAGTCACAATCGGGTCAATCCAAGTGATAGTCACTGGATTGAAGTTAAGAACATCTGTTAGTATCTCTGAGAACTAAAGATGCTATCTTTTACTATGGAGAAGGAGAACTTGAAGTGACTGGGATCACTGCAGCAAGTTTCCAAACGATTAAATACTGCGGTACTATAAAGTTTGAATAACGGGACAGTGAGCTGGAAATCTTCCAAGCAAGATAACTGTTGCCGAATAAACAACAAATGCGGATTATTGTTGCAGCTGAGGCAGCAATAGAAGCCATTTGGATCAAAAATAAATTAGATTAGATATAGTTCTGTTAGCAGCTGAGCTAGGCGTCAGCACAAGCTAAGGAATTAAAGGTCTCATCGACGATCCAGATATATACTTCTATATCATCTGATTCGTTCGGATCATACATCGTGGCGATGTGATGATCGTATAAATCGCGTCAAACGATAATCGAACAAATCCGCTGACGAAAACCTTTCCTCAGCAATTTGAGCGAACCTTACATAGTTCGGGTGTAGGACACTCGAGTGACTGGCTATGTGCCAAGTGGGAGATTGTTGGATAATATGACCCATAGCGTCACTATTTGCACAGATCATTGTGTTGTTGTAGCAAATTAACTATGTAACAAGGAAATTGCACTCTCATCATTTGTGATTAGATCACCATAGATATATAAATGAAGAGAGGTCCCTATGATTAGTTCCTGGATTGAGATGATATGAGACAGTATCAGTCCACGAAGGATTAATCATTAAATATCCCTAGCCGTAGTATTATCGAGACTGGACATCGATAATGCGGAATAGGCTAGTATTGCACTTGTGCGCGTTGTGAGGGCACAACGGCATAGTTCTCATATATATAAGTATTGGATACTTATGCAAGTGCGATAGGAGGTCGTGTTTCACCGATGGTACGGGAAACAGCTTCGCTCTGGATAGACCCCTCGGAATCCCATTGGTATTATGACTATGTGTCTATGGGAGGCCGAAATCAAGGTAGGTGTGTATAGTCTTAACCTGAGACTTACATCGCTAATACTTACGATAATCGGTAGACTTTGGTCTTGGTGGTACAGGGCTTTAACCGGTTCTGCGTACACCACTTCTGGGTTTATCAGAGAGTCGTAGTGTATTGGATGTGATGTCGAGACGGAAGTATCACTTCAGTCATATTGGAGATGATGTCACGCAGGATACGGTATTAGTGCTCTTAAGTGATGCGCATCCAATCGTGATATTATGACCAGGTCATGAATATCCGATTATAGAGACTAGTTACCAGACATCCGACATGTGTTTCGGACGGGGCAGACACTTATCCAGCCCCAGCCCTAGCACGTGACTATCCGATACTGGACCGATATGCACAATACATTAGTATACTACGCTTGATACAGATCTTAATATTCTTAAATGGATATGTCCGGAGAATTGGGTAGACTTGGTGCTTTGCTAGGAGTCGACCTTGTCTCGTAAATCGGTAGAACGTAGTACTT
The DNA here is from genome assembly GCA_019454045.1 of Zanthoxylum bungeanum. Classification (NCBI taxonomy): domain Eukaryota; kingdom Viridiplantae; phylum Streptophyta; class Magnoliopsida; order Sapindales; family Rutaceae; genus Zanthoxylum; species Zanthoxylum bungeanum. Next base: position 14,388 of record SKCR01046733.1, read on the forward strand.
GGTACGTACGTGATTCGGATACTCCGACGACCGTATTTACTGCCAGATTATCCGGAGATCTCATGGGTCGCTTCCCGATAATCCACCGATGACGCACAACTCGCACTCTTGAATAATCTGGGATTATACAGAAGAGAGAGAAAATTAATCTAGGATTAATAACGGAGATGTTTTATCCGAGATAAAATGTCGTCTAAAGAGAGAGAACGATTAATTCGGAATTAATCGATGTATTAATATATTCGATATATTAGACGAAATTAGATTTCGACGCGGAATTAAATCAGATTTTAATTCGGGCAAACGAGTTAATTTAGAATTAATTCGTTAGCGACGTAAATAATAATTTCGCCAGGCGCAATATTTTTATTCGATTAAATTCGATTGATTAACGTCGCGACGTAAGCTCGGTATTTCGGAAATATCGAACCCGAACGCGTGAGTGCACGTGGGCCCACTTTCATTTGGAAACGTGTGGGGCCCACATGACACATGTCATTCTAATGCTTTGCATGTAGATTGTGTACATTGCACTCAATGTCATTGCATGGAGTTTGAGTGTTTGACACTCTAAGCCATTGCATGTTATGTGTCATAATTTTATTATAATTTAATGAAAATTATGGCATAATACAAATTGATTTTTTGGTAAATGATTTTCAACTTAATACACAAAACTTCTTCTCTCTCAAACTCTCTCTTCTCTCACGCCCAAATGAAGATTGTTCACTGGTTTGGAACCAGAAATGGCGTGAACAAAGGGAAGCCAAGAGTGGTTTCTCATGGTGAGAAATCAAGTGCTAGCACACTTTCAAGTCTTGCGAAGGTGGTAGGGAGGTTCGACCATGAGGCGGGACTCATCCGATGGAGTTTGGAGCTTCGTTTTGAGACCCGAAACTGCCAAGACAGTGAGCATGGACTGGTTGCAGTGGCGTGAGCAAGGCAGTACGTTTTTGGCCTTGATTCGTCTTCAAATCGACATAACCGATCAATGTAAGTATTCCGCTATCTTCATTGGTGTATTCACGCATTATTTCATGTCTTGTTTGATCATGGGACCTTAGAAAAATTCAACACTTCTAGATTACTGTTGATGTTTACTGGTGCCTCTTATATTTAATACACGGGTGATTTGATTCTGGTTAATGTTCATATTTTTTATGTAGCTTAGATTCGTTGCTATCACAAATCTGGTCAGATGTCTTCCATACTGATTTGTTTTTCTTAATTAGTTATACTCTAGGATATCCCACTTTCAGTTATTCTCATGGTCTTATTCAGTCATGTGTTGTCCTGGTCTCAACTATCAGTGTACTTAGTTTCCTTGGCCCTCTTTATGTTATATCTCAATATGTCTACTTCAAGTCATCCTAAGTATTATCCATAATAGTGAGCTACGAAGGGAGACGTACTGGCTTTACTTGTTATATTTCTCCCATTTCTATAGAATTATAGTCTTATTCCAACACTAAGAAATATCCATCTTACACACTTCTACCATTGCTGATCTAATATTTATTCTTATTATCATCCTACCTCGACAGTTCCACCCCCAATCCTTTTACTTGATGTCATTTTCGTCTTCTTTCCTGCTCTATTCTATACCTGGAAATTCTGTGATCTATGTCTCTATCTCCTTATCCGAAGGATATCATCTTTTTACATATCTCGTACCTTACATTCTAGGTTAATTTACTATACCACGGATTTTCTTGTTCCTGGGAGTATCATCAGAATGAATATCATGGTTCTTCATTACCACTGCCATCTAAAGACAGTTGGGAGGGTGGGGTTGGTCCTGAAGTCTTTTTCGATTGTGGTGGTCTCACTAGCTACCCGTGCTGCAGTTACAAATGATGCTCATTATAATCTTAGCACTCCTTTATTTATATGTCTGATATTGGGTTCCCATCTCGGGTACTATTGCTAGGAACTACCTGAATTATTATCTTCAACTTTAATTCTGATTATTTTCTGTCTATTGATCACACTATCTTTTATTGGGAACCTTCTAAAGAATCTTGCTCTCTCAAAATCCTACCATACTCTCATGTTATTCTTTTTTACAAATTTTTACTCTATTACTTAGATTTTCTCCTTATCTCAGATCCTTGAACCCCTTACGTCATTATTTCCCTGAAAGCTCTACATCATTTTCGATAGGTTAGGATATCACCACTAATACTTTCGGTTCGAGGTTTTTATTCTCTTACTAGTTCATCCATTCTAGTATAATGGGGATTGTTTATGAGTCTTATACCATATTTATGAGAATTGCTCACTATGATTCCATTACTATTTTGAACTTTTACTTGCTTGAAGGCCTCCAGTTCGATGATAAGGTAGATTATCACTCCTAGTTTGGCTAGATTTTCTGTGGATTCAAACTATTCTATTTCATACAAAATCTAACTATCTTATGATTCTTATCTAAGTTCTATTTAACCTATTGGCTCGTCTATCTTTTTGTCTCGTAATTTGTCTATCCCGTTAAATATTATCTTTTACTTACTCAAATCCTTATCGGGCTCTATGTTGGGGGTGAATACACGATTTCCATAGGGATCTGTGAATAAACATTATTGGTAATTTGTCTAAGTTCAATAATTGTCTGGTTAGGTGTCTATACACTTACTGGGGTCGGGGCTTCTTGAAAGAAGAGTTATTTTTGGTTCTATTGGGGTCTGCATCGATTTCTCCATACCTTAGGGTTCCACAACTCTTATCAACTATCATGAGGTTTCCATTACATTACCGTTTTTAATCTACTATATCTATATTACTGTATGTATTGATCTTCCTTGTTACTTCTCGTATCCTTCTTTAATATTTCTATATCCTATCTCTTAGCTCTAAGTTATGCCGACGAGACTAGCGGTGGTTCGCTCATATGGGCTACTTCCTAGATCTATGCCCTATGTTTTTGCTATAGGCTATAATTATGTCGTTTAATCTTACTTGTTTGTGCTGGTACTTTTGTTAACTCCTGGTACCTTCAATCTCATGGATTTGTCTTTTGAAACTTACACGGATTTCTACTATGATTGGTTTGATCTAAGGGTTCTTACTGGTAGTGCAATTTTTCAATCTTGGTTTATGCCGAGTTCTTCATTCTCTAGCCTTAGAAGCATCCTTGGTCCCTTTCTGGGTAATCTATCATTCAATGCATTTTGTTTCTGTTTTAGGATAAACCTCCATCGGCTTCCTTACTGTTGTCTTTATCTATGCTGGTAGAGACTAGGGCAAGAATCTTACGACTCTATGGATATCGATGTCCTTGTTATGATAGCCACTGGCCCGATGTTTGTGACAATAATTGAAGTGATATAATTTCAAAAAAAAAATTTATTTATATAAATAAACTGCCATTACCAAAAAGGTGAAAATTCTGATATAAATTTAAAATATGATTTTAAATTAATCTTTTTTAAAATGGAACTGATTACGCCCAAAAGTACTTGCGGTTATCGAAGTATTGTTGGGGTGTCGATTCCTCTGAGAGATGGTTACAATGAACTATTTTACTTGAGCAAAAACTTTAACAGTAACTTAATTAAAAAAAAGATTGAATTGGCAATTTAAGCTAAATATTATGAAAATTATGTAGGAATTATCAATAGAGAAAAATAGAAAAGCGTCAGGAATCCTTCTTGTATCAAGTTCTTACATTTAGTTATTGATTCTTTTTATTACGCAATTGAAGATTTCACGTCCTAAACCAACAATCGGAGGATATTCAATTCTCAACACACTATGTTCTAAAGTAATTGATAAATTATCTTCTCTATGTTAACAGCACTGAAAGTTATTGTTACGACCTATTCAACATCAACAATATACCCTCAAACAATATTGCACTAGATGATCAACTCATAAAACGACTTCTACCAGTCACAACTGATTTCACAAATCACACATAGAAGAAGCGTGACTATTTCTATATACAAGTTGATATAATACAGTTTCTGGATTCATATAATCAGAAGATAAAAAGAATAATAAGATATCAATTATATTAAGCAATAAAGTTCATCCAAGAATCAATAACATGAATATAAAAGTTAAATACAAGAGTTCATCCTTAGCTTTGCCTAGGAGATTATTTCTCCATAGAAGAAAGAGACACAGCCTTGATAGATCGGAGCGATGTCATATCGTTTTTAGTTCTTCATTCTTCTCTCTTGATTTTATACTTTTGGCTCTTTTTTCTCTGTTTTCTTTCTTTTTCTCTCCTGTTTTCGGGTTATGGACGAGCTTGGGTTTATATAGAGAGGCCCCCGAAGTCCTGATTTGCATAAAACATTTATTAAACGCGTCACGACCCGCACCCGGGCTTGCAGGATTATGATTCATGCATTCCTGCGTGCTTCCGATATGTCTGTAAGGTCTCGAAACACGTACAATTGCTCCAATATCCGTATTCCATTGCTTTCTAATAATAAAACATAAAATAAATTATAATTAAGATTAAATACAAGATAATTAAGCTGAGGTAGCGATGTTCAAAGTACATTTTCATGCACTTATCACAACCCCCAACCAGCTTATTGCTCGTCCCTAGCAATTCAAGCGCAAAAGAAAAAAAACTAAACTGAATAAATAAATAAAAACTATCTAAGCCACTTTCGTAGGGATCACGATTGCATTTAGCATATGCAACAAGCCTTTAAACCCCTAGGTGTCCCTAGTTGACGAGTTATAGTCTCGTAAGGGCTTACAGCAACGACACCCACAAACGTTATTCAAAATATATAAAATACAAAAATAAAATAAAGTAGTCTCAATAGTTATGCATATTTTTGTCCTCAAAGATTAAGTAATGAAACCAGAGAACCTTCAAAGTACTCAACGCAGCTCAAATCCAAGTCCTTGAATAAATCATCTAAGCCAGACTCACAGTGTGTGTGTGAAGGTTCATTCACAGCTTGATCCTTAGTTAAGCCAACTCAATGATTTCGTATAAAAATTGGGATCTGATGGGTCAACCCAACCTAGATATCTTAATTAAGGTCTGAAGTTGCCTTTTTATGCTCAGTATGGTATGATTATTTTTTTTTCTTGTCTTTTTTTTTTTTATTTTTTTATTTTTCTTCTTTTCTTTTTCAACACACTTACCCTTTAAGGTAGCATTTCTCCTCATGGTGGTCCTGATACTCGCCCATGGGTAGCTTCACACTTATCGGTTATAGGTGGTTTAATTTCTTTCTTTAGAGACTTTTTTCTTTTTATTTTTAATCATACCACACATCATAACACAAGCAAATTATGATAGACATCTAAGAAAACGGTCATTCCTCAACATGCAATTTCTTCAACTAGTCACCTTGCCAACTGTTGGTTTCTATTAAGGTCCCAAGATCAATAATAAGCATGAATGAAGTGTGAATACATATCGAAGAAGTTGCGGAATACTTACATCGAGCGGTTGAGCGACGCGGCAATGAACAAAAATGATTTTCTGCCTCCTTACTGTTCACGGCAGTGAGCTGCTTGCAGTCCCCATTTTCGGTCATTTGGATCATCTTCGTCAAGCTCCAAGCTTCGTCAAACGATTCCAAGCTCATGGGTGGACTTCCTTATCACCTTCTCATGTCTCGTAGTGTGCTAGCACTTGCGATTTTTGCCACAAAAATCCAACACTTGGCTTCCCTTGCTCACGGTTTCTGGGCAGAAACCAGTAGCATGAACTGCCCTTGTGGGCGTGAAGAAGAAAGATGGAGATGAGAGAATAGATTCTCTTTGGTTTGTCAAATTTGTGTATTAAATACACACATTTGAATTTCAAGTGCATTTCACTTGAATTTGGCTTTTAAAAGTCAAACCATTAAAGCCCCAACCACTCACATCACTCAATCCATCAAGGCGTCAAGTCACATCACTCAAAGTGACTTGTGATTTGACGCTTGATGCGACTAGTGATTTGACGCTTGATTTGACGTGCCACACTCGAATTCGAAATGCGAATGCGCTTGCAAATAATCTCAGGCTCGGGTTCGCTAATTCCAAATTAACGAATTTTTCGTTGCGACGTAATTAAATGATTACGCCTAGCGAAGTCACTATTCACGTCGCTAACGAATTAATTCTAAATTAATTCGTTTGCCCGAATTAAAATCTAATTTTAATTCCGCGTCGAAATCCAATTTCGTTTATATATCGAATATATTAATTTACCGATTAATTCCAAATTAATCGTTATCTCTCTTTAAATGATATTTTATCCCAGATAAAATATCTCCACAATTAATCCCAGATTAACTTTATCTCTCTTCTAATTAATCCCAGATTAATTTAGAGTGCGAGTTATACGTCATCGGTGAATCTTTGGGAAGTGACCCATGAGATCCCCGGATATGTTGGCAGGAAATTTGGTGGTCGGACTATCCGAACACGTGAGTACCTCGTACTACGTTTATACCGATTTACAAGACAAGGTTGGCCTCTAGGAAAGCGCCATGCCTACCCAATTCTCCGGAAATATCCTTACAGGAATAAAGGATCTATATCAGGCGTAGTATACGTAGTATTGCGTATTTCTATCCAGTATCGGATGATCACGTGCTAGGCCTGGGGCTGGAATTGTGTCTGCCCCGTACGAAGCACATATCGAATGTCTGGTGACTAGTCTCTATAATCGGATAAACCTGACCTTGTCATTTTATCCCGATAGCTGCAGCATTTAAGAGAACCAGTCCCGTATCCTACGTGCCCATCATCTCCATATGACTGGAGTGACACTTCCGTCTTGACATCACACCCAACACACTACGATTCTCAATATACCCAGTATTGGCGTACACAGAACCTGCTAAAACCCTGGACGACCTCAACCAAAGTATATTGATTGTCGCAAGTATTAGCGGTGCATGTCTCAAGTTAAGACCAAATACACCTACCCTGATTTCGGACTTCCATAGACACATAGTCATACTACCAATGGAATTCTGAGGGGGTCTATCCAGAACGAAGCTGTTTCCCGTACCATCGGTGAAACATAACCTCCTATTACACTTGCATGAGTATCCTATACCCAAATATATGAGAACTATGCCGTTGTGCCCTCACAACGCGCCCAAGTGTAATACTAGTCTTTTACACTTATTGATTCTTTTTTTACAAAATTGAAGGTTTCACGTCCCAAACCAACAATCGGAGGATATTCAATTCTCAACACACTAAGTTCTAAAGTAATTGATAAATTATCTTCTCTATGTTAATAGAACATAAAGTTATTGTTACGACCTATCCAACGTCGACAATATACCCTCAAGCAATATTGCAGCAGAAGATCAACTCATAAAACGACGTCTACCAGTCACAACTTATTTCACAAATCACACATAGAAGAAGCATGATTATTCCTATAAGCAATGAGCTGCAAATTACTCACTGCCGCGCACTATCATCATCCATTTATATGGTGTTTTTATTGTGGTTAATTACAGTATTTTAAGGGACTGTGTTCATGATGTTCTTTGGGCTAATTTTAGTATAAAAATCAAACATGAACTGTATTGCTTATTAGCGTCAAAATAGTGCAACTTCGGTGTGTGCAGTGCGCGATTTCGGGGTCATAAATTCGCTGTTGTGTTAAAGTTGTTCGAGGGCGGTTTTATGTTGTTAAAAATATTAAAAATAACACAAAACAGTGGCCAAATAGGCTAGATAGATTCGGCTAAAATGGGAAAGGAGTAGAAAAAATTTCAAATCGATCCTTGTGTTTTTATCGCTTCCGTCGTGATGAAATCATTTCCTATAAATAGAACTTAATCATTTTACAATTCTAATTTAATTAATCCCTTAATTTAGCACATTTTTTAAATGATAATTATATTTATGTTTTTTGTATTTTTATTTTGATTTTTATTTCTTGTATAAGCAAAATACTGCTTTGGATGCTCATTAGGAAAATGGTTATGAAATTTGAATTCCAGGACCCAGGAAACCCAAAAGAGTGTGGCTGCTAGATTCAAATCGGATATGGAAAGTATTCATCGTGTTTAGATAGGCAACAAAATGTGCTTATAATGTATTTAGTCACATTTGTATTTTATTATATATATATATATATATATTAGAGGTCCCACCGAGATTATATATATATATATATATTTAATATTATTATAATATAATAATATTTAAAATAATAAATAAAAAGAGAATACCAATCCACCTTTCTGTCGACTAGCACTTTCTTTTTAACTTGCTCTTGCAATTTGTAAGAGTCAGAAGAGGTGTCGAATCCTATATGTAAATAAAGGTGTTCTTCTTCAGATTCCTTCATATAATTTTCTCTGTTATTTTATAAAGGGTCTTATCTATTGTGTAATTTAATTTTCAATATTTGTTGTAATTTTTTTTTCATTAATAAAATTATGTGTGTTTTTATTCAAAGCATGAGTAGCTATTTTGCATCCCACTGGGGTAAAGGGTGAAGCTTTTGGTATGAAAATATAAGTGATTTTTATTTATATTATATATAAATTGTGATTATTTCTCAAATAAAATTTGAACTCTTTTCAGATTATTTTGGACTCTTGAATAGCTGTAAATAGTCCCTGATTGGCACAGATAATACTTAAATCTCATAAATACAAAAGAGTGAACTATTAAAATTTTGCATTAATTATTAACAAACCTTGTTACCACCTTTATGAATGATTTTATATGTTTTTGAATAATTTAGTACCTTGACATGGATTAATTATAGACAAGGCAAATTGTATGTGTTGGCATAATTAATACATGATAATCACAAAATATGTTAATTGGGAAATAATTATAATTATATTTTATATTTTATATTTTATATATTATATACCAAGAGTGGATCTCTATCCCCAATAATTTATTTTATTGTTGCAGTCCAATTTAAAATTGCACATGACCACAATCAATTCAGTTTTTTTTGTTACTCGAATTGTTATTTTATTACTTTGACACTCTTATATTTGGGAGTAAAGAACCATTTTGTGAGTTTGTCATCGAATATGAAATTAGGTGACAGACTCTTTAGAGTACTCAATGGTCTCAAACTCAGGTCTTTTGACATTTCAATAAACTTTTGGTGAAGTAGATACATATCGTCGTGCATTTGAGGTTCTTCACACTCAACCTGACGCAAAACTCACTTGGATATTTAAGGCCAAGCAAACCCCTCGCAACAGATAAAACCCCATGCACCGCGAATTTGATTTTGTAGGAACAAAACCTTTCCAAGGCCACAAAGAACTTGTCTTTGATAACCCTTAAGATGATTCCTTGTAGTGTTCTGCTAGCACGGAGACGCCACTAAGGTTGCCACGCCTTAGATAATTCGATTGCATGAAATAAGGGGAATCCCTCCCTTAAGCAACTTTGGACATAGCCAAGCTTTCAAAGTTGAAGTAAATTTCGAAAATGGTTGATTAATTTCATTAAGAACAAAATGTTACAATATATAGTACAATAACGGAAACCCTAATAGGTGCGAAAATACCAAAACACCCTAACTTGCTAACTAATGGCAATTTAAAGGCTATGCCCTTAATAGTCATTTAATAATCTAGACAACATAACATAAATGTCAAACAAGGTGGCTAAAGTCATCAACAATTCTGCCAAAAAATTCAACAAAGAGGAAAAACAACAAAACCACAAGAATCCAACAAGGTGGCAAGTTTTTCAAAGCCATGTCTAAATTGTCTCATTGACAAAACATCCCCAAAATTCGTGGCCTTTTTGTATTTAGACTTAATAATGTGTTTTGAAGCCTAATAAGTCTTGTCTTGGTCGAATATTTGGTGTTGGAATTATTTCGGCTTCATTCGTCAAAAGGTACTTGACTTCCGAATTGCCGGTGCGTTAATCTGGTATGACTTGGGTCAAGTGAAATAGCTTTGGACCCACTCGATCATGGCATTCTGTGGTAGCCCCGCCATTGCGTCTCTGATCTTATTAGCTCTTTGGCGTGTGATTGGCCCTGATGGCAATTGCAAAGGCTATACCATATTGCCGGTCGTGTCATCTAATGTTCATTGAGTGGCTGGATTCGTGTCACAACCACTCTCAAACTCCTTATGCCAAGAATTAAATCACTAAAATGTGATATTAGAATGACACTCTTACACCAATGAAAGAGATTATATGTCCAAGTCAGTAAGATTATATAAATTTTATAACGATTTTGTCCACACGATAACAAAAGTAGCAACAACATACACACTCTCGTCTACTAGTCCTCATTTCCAATATAGAGGCATGACTTATGCACTTGTACATAAGCTCTCACTCTTCTGATATCCCAACTTCATATGTGGAGCAACTCCATACAAACGATTGTTTATGAGTTTTTATGTCCAATCTCAGTCGCAACTTTATACACACTCTAGTGTATGGGTGATTTCGATTTCGATCACTATTTATACACACTCTGGTGCGTGAGTTCTCATTTTTTTATTTTGTAACTTTTCCATTAAAGAGACCATACAGGTGTACGTGAATGGATTCCATTCCAAAAATCTTACAAAGATCTTGATTGTTTTTCAATTGTAAACCAATCATTTTCTACACTTCACCAAAGCCCCCGCCAACCCATTTGCATCAGCCTGTCCCTCTCAACCTTTTTATCTTATTAGAATGTTGGGATATTACCTCTAGCAGTCTCATGCGCTTGAAGCTTACCCATTGGGTCTCCCGATGTGTACAAACGAAATCCAATTTTATCCTATACCGTTACGGCTAATTACTCACGAGTTCCCATCTAGAACTAAAGTTTTCTCTCTCATCACTAGCAACTAACCTATTCTTGTGAAAAATATGTGGTCGTTTAGCACCATTAATTTTTCTTTAATTACCATTCTTGGTCAATGTTGCTCCTCATTAGCAATAATCCATCTCAACGACAACTCTAGGTCGATTTGCTCTCAATTCAATCATTAATTCTATCTCGAATACCACTTTTACATTATTTCACTTTGGCACAAGGTCCACGCGAGCTATTTGAGTCTTTCACAATGACTCATCCATATTGTTATTTTATCATCAATGCACCCGAGCTAAGACAATTTCCCAATAACTAAGTCTTTGTTGATTGCAAGGAATATCTCATAAGCATTCTAGCTAAACACCTACGTTTATGTTACCTTGGTACCAAGTCAAAACATTTTTTCCCACGAATATTCTCATTACCAACAAGGCACTCACAAAACTATTCGAGTTTCAACCAAATGTGCGCTACATGTCCTCTAAGCATCAAGCTAAGACATTATCGTAACAAATAAATTTCATTACCTACATAGTTTCTGTTGGACAAAATGACCCATAGCGTCACTATTTGCACAGATCATTGTGTTGTTGTAGCAAATTAACTATGTGACAAGGAAATTGCACTCTCATCATTTGTGATTAGATCACCATAGATATATAAATGAAGAGAGGTCCCTATGATTAGTTCATGGACTGAGAATGATATGAGACAGTATCAGTCCCCGAAGGATTAATCATTAAATATCCCTAGCCGGAGTATTATCGAGACTGGACATCGATAATGTGGAATAGGCTAGTATTGCACTTGTGTGCGTTGTGAGGGCACAACAGCATAGTTCTCATATATATAAGTATTGGATACTTATGCAAGTGCGATAGGAGGTCGTGTTTCACCGATGGTACGGGAAACAGCTTCGCTCTGGATAGACCCTTCGGAATCCCATTGGTATTATGACTATGTGTCTATGGGAGGCCGAAATCAAGGTAGGTGTGTAAAGTCTTAACCTGAGACTTACATCGCTAATACTTACGATAATCGATAGACTTTGGTCTTGGTGGTACAGGGCTTTAACCGGTTCTGCGTACACCACTTCTGGGTTTATCAGAGAGTCGTAGTGTATTGGGTGTGATGTCAAGACGGAAGTATCACTTCAGTCATAGTGGAGATGATGTCACGCAGGATACGGTATTAGTGCTCTTAAGTGTTGCGCAACCATCGGGATATTATGACTAGGTCATGCATATCCGATTATAGAGACTAGTTACCAGACATCCGACATGTGCTTCGGACGGGGCAGACACTTATCCAGCCCCAGCCCTAGCACGTGACTATCCGATACTGGGCCGATATACACAATACTACGGTATACTACGCTTGATACAGATCTTTATATTCCTGTAAGAATATTTCTGGAGAATTGGGTAGGCATGGCGCTTTGCTAGAAGCCAACCTTGTCTTGTAAATCTGTATAAACGTAGTACGAGGTACTTACGTGTTCGGATAGTCCGACGACCGTATTTACTGCCAACATATCCGGAGATCTCATGGGTCGGTTCCTGAAGATTCACCGATGACGTATGACTCGTACTTTAATTAATCTAGGATTAATTCGATGAGAGAGAAAATTAATATGGGATTAATTACGGAGATATTTTATCTCGGATAAAATATCGTTAAAAAGAGAGAACGATTAATTTGGAATTAATCGATAAATTAATATATTCGATATATTATAACGAAATTAGATTTCGACGCAGAATTGAAATTAGATTTTAATTTGGGCGAACGAATTAATTTAGAATTAATTCGTTAGCGACGTGAATAGTGAATTCGCTAGGCGTAATCATTTAATTACGACGCGACGAAAATTCGTTAATTTGGAATTAACGAACCCAAGCCCGGGATTGTTTGCGAGCGCATTCGCATTTCGAATTCGAGTGCGGCACGCAAGTCAAATCAAGCGTCAAAATCGCAAGTCACATCAAGCGTCAAATCACATGTCACTTTGAGTGATGTGACATTTGAGTGATTGATGTGAATTGATTTGAAGTGATTGACAAGCATTTAATGTTTGTTTTTGAAATTGGAAAAAGGTAAATGGTTTATTATTTTTTGGGAAAATATAAAGCCAATTACAATTTTTCTTTTTCATTAATTCACTCTCTCTCTCCTTCACGTTTTTGCTCATTTTGGAGCCAAAACTTCTTCATCTTCTCTCTCGGTCTTGACCGATTCTTCTCCTCAATTTTTCTGGTTTGACCGATCAATAAAGGAGAAAGAAATGATCTTGTTGCAAGATCTATGTGCTAGCACACTCATGGAGGAATACAAATGTGATAGGGAAGTGAGTTCGTGAGCTTGGAAGCTTGAAACTTAGAGCTTCAATGGTGTCTCCCATGGCCGAACCTTGGAGAAGCCGAACCAGTCACCACCGTGCAGCCCCTCACACGCGCAGCTCACTGCCGAGCAAGGGAGAGTAGTTCGCACTCCATCTTTGTTGCATCTCTACCGATCAATGTGAGTTATTTCGCACCTCCTTTGATATGTATTCAACTCGTTTATGCATGATTTATGATCCTTGGGACTTGATTGAAACTCAACAGTTTCACTTTGTCTAGTGCATCTCATTCGCACAGGTGCATTCAACCATATGCAATCCCAAGTGTCATCCAATGATCGCATTACGATATCTTACATCTCACTCTCATTTGTGCCACTGATGTAATTTTCCACTTTCTCGTACTTCACATATGTAACACCCCGATAATCCCGATGACTACTAAGATATGGATGGCATAATATATGGTGTAAATATTGTTCAAGCATGTACGTGCTCATGAAATGATTTTTGGGACATTCAGTAAATTACTTGCAATTCCGGTACAGAAGTTACTCTATGTTCTAATCCGGACAGCCCATGGTATTTGGGCCGAAACTTCTTTCATATGAACTCTGATTTTTATGAATTTTATACCGTCGTAAAGCTAAGACTGGGACCTACAACTTCCATATTTCTAATATTTCCATATTAGAACCAAAAATAGGTCAACAAATGCAGCTAAAATGTTCAGATGAATAGTACATGAAGACGTATCTATAGAATTTTCAAATTTTCTGATTTTGTTTCCATTTAGTCATTTTATAAACAGCCCTTAGTATAAAAAAAGGTACACTATTCAATCATCCCTAGAATTTAAGAAGGATAGAAACCGTCAAAATAGGGAAGAAGGAAGAAATAAGAGAAGGAAATAGGGGAAGCCACTTTCTTACCAAAACTAAAGAGGAAATAATACAAATAAAACCACAACAAGCTAGAAAGAGGAATATCAAGCTTAGAAGACTTAAATGGTGAAGGAAACCAAGTGATTTGAGGTAAGAAAATCTTGACCCAAAATTTAAATTGTGGAGTTTTTATAAAATAATGTTACGCTAGTGTTGTTGGCATGTTAGTGATTGCATCAAGGTGGATAAGAAACTAGGAAATTGATTGGATTAAGAGATGGCCAAGTTTATAAAATACTAGACATTAAGTTAAATTAAAATTTATGAGATTAAAGGGTTTCTTTGATGATCGTATATTGGTGTATAATGTATGAATGTTGAAGTTTAAAGAGTTGCTCGTGTAAAGGTTATAGTGTGGGGGTGTTGGAAATGTATTTGGGGCAAGCTAGATAGTGAAGAGTTTAATGTTGGCCTGTAATCAGGCCAGCATCGCGACATGTATAGGTTAGCTTCGTGACACCGATTTTGTTGATGCCCTCTGTTTCAGGTCTAGTCGTATGGGTGTCGCGATGCTCAACACTTGATGTAGCGAGGAGGATCATGAAAATAATCTCTACATCGGGCAAGTCATGTGGAAGACTCAAGTCGGTCATGTGAAAGACTCGGGTCGGTTGTGTGGAAGACTTGGGTCGATCATGTGGAAGACTCAGGTCAGTTATGTGGAGGACTTGGGTCGGTCATATGGAATACTCGGGTCAGTTGTGTGGATGACTCAGGTCGGTCATCTGGAAGACTCGGGTCGGCTGTGTGGAAACCTCGGGTCGGTCGTGTGGAAGTCGTGACGCACAAGACCTAAAGTAATGACGCGCAGCAAGACCAGTTTCATTTTATTTCAGTTTTGTCCTAGGATGTTAAAGTTAGTTAACACGCTAGCTATCCCGACACATATGCAATATGCATAAGAATCCACTACATCCATAACCATGATTAGTTTCTAGATTATATATGCTAATCATACTCGAATACAGGACCAATTATCTTTCAGCATGAACCTTTTCAGATGCATCTAGGATAATTGGATATAGTCATCAATCTTTGAGTGGACCATTTTCATAAGTTGTATTTACTTATATTTTTGAATTAAAACTTATTTTTTCGCATATGGGACATTAGCCAAGTTTATTTAAAGATGTTTTATGAATAAGAAAGTTTTAAGAAATGTTTTAGAAAGATTGATTTAAAAGCACGATTTCTTTGATTTTTGAAGGCATGGAGGAAAACCCTACCTCAGTTGTAACTTGGTACAGATACTGAAATTGATGGATTTAGAACGTGTACACACTTAGTTCAGGACTGATGATGACATATGTCCCTAGATCCTTGATTCAAGGCTAGGGGGATGGCGAGACTTAACGCCCATAGACCCTAGATTTAGAGTTGTGATGATAACATTGATCTACACATCTAGCTAAAGTTCAATGGCTTGGGGGACGACGAGACGTAACACCCCAAGACCACCAGTTTAGGCATATGGGGGGAAGGTGAGACATAATGCTCTCATACATCCAGATTTATAGAGACAAGATTTACAGAGACAGATTTTTCGAAACAAGATTTTTAAAGTTGTGATTTTCAGAAATGATTAGTTTTATGAAAGAGTTTTCAAGAGAATTCAGTTTTACTGAATATATCATATTTTTACAGAAAGAAAAGTTTCCGGAAAGGTTTTTCAGAAAGAGATATATTTTCAAAAAAGAAAGAGTTTTCAGAAAAGGCAGCTTTCTTGAATGATTTAGTTTTAGAACAATAGATTTCATAAAGTATTTCGCTCGAGAGGATTGATACTGATGGCAATCACTAGGGTGTTTGGGCCCATGATGTCCAGTCAGAGTCGAAGTTACGTTGCATGCATGCATTAGTTTTGCATAAGTCACTATATTATGTTAAAAGTGGCCATTAACATAACTATTGAGTTTACAGTTATAAGTAATAAAAATGCATTTTATGTTATTGAGTAGGGCTGTGGTCCCTATGCATATGTCATGTTTGAGATGGTATTGGAAGTGATGTCCATAGATAGAAAGTCAAAGGCTTATGGGGATAGGTCAACTTATTCCCTGCTGGTAGCATCTCTTAGAGGAGGATGTTACAAATATTGTATAAGAGCATGGTCTAGGGAGTCAGTGACTGAAATGGGTAGACTGCTGGGGTCTTGTATACGTAGTATGCCCGGGGTACTAGTATGCGAGGCACTACCTCTCTAGTATCTGACCCTCGAATACGTCCTCAAGTCCCATAGAAAGGTTAGTAAGCATTCCTAAAGCTATCTGAATTTTATTCCTAATTAAAGTAACCATAATCCTTGTCTTTGTCGCGATATTTTATATCTTACCATAAGTGTACGGTGTTAAGCTTTTTTAGATGATAAGTATGAGTGTCGAACCCTCGGGGATTGGAATCTAATTTGCACTAAGTATTATAATAACTAACCCTAACTTTATTTAGAAACACAATCTAAATTTAAATTAAATGAAAAGTTAAAAAACAAGAACAAATAAGAAATCAAACAATTTTTTTAGTGCAAGATCAGTTGCGAGATGAATTCTAGAGTCTGATTTTGCCTAGTTATCCACTATGTATTTGCGATGCCAAATTAACTACTATTCAATTTCTAAGTTTATAAGCCAAGAATCTTAGAGTATTCTACTCCATATCCCGAGCAATAGTGAAAAGATTATTAATTACCAACTTTGATATCTCTATAAAAATCTAATAATTAACAATGCATTATGCTTTGTGATTCTTTATTAACAGCTTTCAAGGAATTATAAATTCTCCCAAACTCTATAAACTTCCAAGATTATATTTTATGCGTCATATTCAAATCTCCTCTCATGAGTGATAGATTTCAAATATATAATCATCCAATTTGTGGCCAGTAAATAAGAAGCATTAAGCATAAAAAACATAATAAACTGAATGAAAACTTCATAAAAATTATTTGACAATCAATACATAGTTTCAAGCATTACACTACGTCATACTATAGAATAATAGAATTACTCCATGGCTAATTTAAAGAACAACAACATGTGAGTCAATAACATAATGATAATTAAAAGAGTTTGAAGAAGAAAAATAAAGAGTAAAACACGAATCAAATTCCTTTGTATTCCGGACTTCCCCACATTTATCTCATTCCCTTGTTCTTCAATCTCTTCCTTAATATCTCTCAATTTTTGTTCTTTGAACTCTTTTGTTGTGTCTAATGACTTCTCTTAGGGTTTTGCATGTACTGGTATATTTATAGGAAACCCTAGAGTCTTGTTGCACATGTGATGTTGTTTATTCTAACGCCTCTAAAAATTCGCCACAGTGTCGCGACGTCAGAAGTTGGCATTGCGGTACCAAACTTTTAGGAAAATTGTGTGAAGTATGTTGAGCATCGTGATGCCACTCCTTTTCCAAGGATGAGTATTTTCAGCTTGTGTCCATTTTTCCCGCGTGCTTCTGATGCATCCATAAGCTCCCAAAACCTGTACAATTGCTCCAAATCAATGCTCTAATGCTCTCTATCAATAAAACACTAAACAACTCCAAAATACATTAAATTATGTGGAATCTAATAAAATTATAAGCTGATGATGCATTAATAAGTGTGTATAAATCACACTTATCAAACACCCCCAAACATAAGATTTTACTTGTCCCTAACAAAAGACTAAATAAAAACAAAGTAAAAAAATTAAACAACTAAAGTAATAAAGTTAACTAAGCCACTTTCGTAGGGATCACGATTGCATTTAGTGTATACAACAAGCCTTTAAACCCCTAGGCGACCCTAGTGAACGAATTATAGTCTCGTGAGGGCTTACAGAGACGACACCCACAAACGTCATATAACCATGCACATGTAGTCATGCAAAATATAAAAACGATGATAATAATAATAAGACATGAATCCTGGAAAGTCTGGTGCAATGAGTGTCCTCAGAGAATGCCTATTACTGAAAATAAAGAAACCTTCGAAGTGTATGATTCAACTTAAATCCAAAGTCTTGAATAAATTATCTAAGTCAGACTCACAATGTGCGTGTGTGTTAAGGTTTGGTCACAGCTTGAATCCTAAGGGAGCTAACTTGGTGATTTCGTCTCAAAATATGAATCTGATGGGTCAAACCAACCTAGATATCTCAAAGTTTCTCCATGTTTGCCTATTCAGCTCTATATGATATGGTTGCTTTGCTTTTTTTATAATTTTTTTTTCACTCACCTACCATTTAATGTAGTATTTCTCCTTATGGTGGTCCTAATACTCGCTCATGGGTAGCTTTACACTTATCGGTTATAGGTGGTGATTTTTTTTATTAGCAATATCATATAACATGAATAATTACAAACGAAAATAGATATCTAAGCAAACGACCATTCATCTTAGTTAATTTCCTCAACTAATCACTTTGTTATCTACTTAGGTTCTTACTGCTAGAAACCTATATTTTAAGTGCTTTAAGAGTCTAACCTAGATTTCCTACTCAAGGCATCAGATAAAAGACATTCAAACACTTATCATTTTTTAAGTTCTCATACTAAGCACACAACCTCATATTTAAAACAGCATCCATCATTCCCATAATTTTTTTAAAAAAGGAACTCACATAATTGCATATCAGGAATAAAGAAATCAAATCAGAAAAATAACATAAATATGCAACACAACACACACAAACACCACATAATAAAAACCACACAACACCCTCAAACTTAAACTGAACAGTACCCTCAATGCTCAAAATAAAGAAAATCTAAGTTGAGGGCACTTACCTGAGATGGTTGTCATCAATCATCATCCTCGTCAGACGCATCAGCTGGATATGGTGGAAAGATGGGCGGTGAAGGAAAGCGTACTGCATTAGGTCCTGAGTTAAGTCCGTTGTTCTCAAACATTTCCACCAAGGCAGAATTAAAGTCCACAAAATAAGCCATAAAGTTGTCAACCCGCTCCTTAAAAATAAGCTTTACTTTTCTGTGATGTCGTGTTTCTTTCTCAAGTAAGGATAGTCCTTCGTCCAAATTAAAATGAGATGTATGATTCATCAACGGACGACGATGGGCTGAACTCGCACCTCGGGAAGAACTAGCCACTCTGGAAGGGCCAAAATCTTGTGTTTCATCATCGTCGTTGTTCTTATAACGGGCAAGAATACCCTCATTAATCGAAACCTGGGCAGTCAGTTGTTATTCACTCTTGTCCCATGTAACCCCCGCATTGTGGCATAAATCAATGATCAAGAACGGGTGAGGAAGGCCAAGTGTAGTCGTACCCCTTACAACATCAAGGATTGAGTCTTGAATTATGCACCCAACATTAATAGATTTGACAGTGATAATAGCATAAGTGAGAGCGGCACGATCCCTGGTCACATGGGATGTGTCACTGGCTTGCATAAGTTTAGCGGAATTGAAAAAACAAGCCTTAGCACACTTCTCCAAGGCTGTTTTCTTAAAGTGCACTACTACTCCTTGATTTGTTTTCCAACTAGTACATTCTCCATATAAGGTAGTTATGATCTCCTCATAATCAAAATAATCCGCCAAATATGAAGTATACTCGTCTTCGTCAAGGTCTGGGAACTGATAAAATATGTTGATAGTGTGTTGGTCGAACGATACCATTTTACCTCTCACAAGCACCTTCATGCCTTCGTGGCGCACCTTCAAATTTGTATAAAACTCCCGGACCACAGGCAAAATCGCATCAGCAGGAGGTCTAGTGAACTTTTCCCATCCCTGATTTTGAATTATTTTTGCTATATTGGGATCATATGAAATGGAGACCTTAATTCCCCGCTCTCGAATTAGGTTCTTTGAAAGCAACGCATTGAAATTGTTAAACGCCTCCTCATTCCAAAAACACTCGGGGTCGTAAGTAAGTGAGGAGAAGGCCTTGTGTTTCTTCTTCGGGGCCATAATACCACTCTTGGCTCCAATACTGTTTATACACCACACCACAAACTCAACATTCTCAACAGAAGCAAGAATTGTCTATGGGGCAATTAATCATACACTAGGTGGGCAAGGTTGATACCAATAACTTGTTTCCTTCACTTGCTGTCACTCAATGCCAAACAAACCCTAAAATAACATTCTCTAAGCACCAAAGCACCTTCCACACATAATTATGAATACCCAAGGAACGAGATTGGGGCCTACTTGGGCGAAATCAGACACTTCTTCTCCCTACTGTTCTTCGGAAGATAACACCTAGCTGGGATATGAATCAAACTAGAATATTCATATAAAACTACAAAAGAAAGTAAAGAAAAAGCATATACCTTTTGTTTCTTGGTACTTTGAATTTGATTGTGTCCAAAGGTGTTAGGGTATGTCCTCTATTTTTGTTTTTGGGTACTGGACACGTCTTAAGAGCGAAATGGGAAGGGCTGGATTTTGTGACGCATCACGATGCCAAAAATTGGCGCTGCAACGCGTTCCACTCGGGAGTTTAGTAAGAGGACTGTGAGGCCCCGCGTTGCGACGACAAAAGTTGGCGTTGCGACACGTGTTTTGTTAAAAATTCAAACTGAAAAACTGATAATTAGATACTTACTAACTACATAATTCATTGGGTTGCCTCCCAATAAGCGATTGGTTTATTGTCTCTAGTCTGACATCATGTCATTCTTACTTCGGGTCATCAATAAGGATGTTGTCGGAAATTCTAGTAGTGTTTCAAGTGTTGACCATTAACTTTGAAAACTCACCCATCCTAGCACTAAACTTCAATCGCCCCATATGTAAAGACTTCCTTGATGGTAAAAGGGCCACACCATCATGATTTTAGTTCACCCGGAAACAATTTGAGTCAAGAATTGAATAACTGTTGGACAATTATGACCCATAGCATCACTATTTGTAAAAGACATGGTGTTCTTTGTACAAATTAAATATATGACAAAGGAAATTGCTCTATTTATCATTTTGTAATTGGATTACTTGGATATATAAATGATAAAAGTCCATATGATTAGTACCAGATTAATAAGATATGAGACATTATTAATCCACGAAAGGTTTAATCATTAAATATCCCAGTCGTAGTATTATCGAGACTGGACATCGATAATGCGGAATAGACTAGTATTATATGTGTGCGCGTTATGGAAGCTTAACGTCATAGTTCTCATATATTTAAGTATTGGATACTTATGCAAGTGTGATAGGAGGTTCTGTTAGCCGTTGGACCGGGAACAGCTTCGCTCTGGATATACCCATTGGAATCCCATTGGTAGTATGACTATGTGTCTATGGGAATCCGAATCAGGGTACGTGTATGTGGTCTTAACCTGAGACTTGCATCGCTAATACTTACGACAATCAGTGTTCTTTGGTTTTGGTCGTTCGGAGCTTTAACAGGTTCTGTGTACACCTCTTTTGGGTATACTGAGAATCGTAGTGTATTGGGTGTGATGTCAAGATGGAAGTATCACTTCAGTCATATGGAGATGATGATCACGCAGGGATAAAGAACTGATACTCTTAAATGCTACAGCTATCACGATAGTATGACTAGGTCGTGATTATCCGATTATAGAGACTAGTTGCTAGTGATCCGATATATGATTTGTACGGGGCAGACACAATTCTAGCCCCAGGACTAGCATGTGACATCCGATACTGGATCGTAATACACAATACTTAGTATACTATGCCTGATAAAGATTATATATTCCTCGGTTAATATTTCTGGAGAATTGGGTAGGCACGGTGCTTTTCTAGAAGCCAACCATGTCTTGTAAATCGGTAAGAACATGGTATTAGGTACGCACGTGTTCAGATAGTACGATGATCACATTTACTGCCAACATATCCAGGGATCTCTTGGCATTATTATTTAATTAAATTGGATTTAATTACGTAGCGATGGAAAATT
Organism: Zanthoxylum bungeanum; assembly: GCA_019454045.1. Lineage (NCBI taxonomy): Eukaryota > Viridiplantae > Streptophyta > Magnoliopsida > Sapindales > Rutaceae > Zanthoxylum > Zanthoxylum bungeanum. The sequence continues at coordinate 36,290 of SKCR01046733.1, forward strand.
TGTTTATTCGGAATAAACGAACCCGAACACAAAGTGTGTTGTGTAAGCCAACTAGATTTGGAATTAAATGGGTGGGACCCATGACTTACATCAAAAGTCACAATTTGTGATGTTGGTGGTTGAAATAGTAAATGTGCCATTTACTTTTCATATCTACCACCACTTTGAAAGTCAACACACAATTTTTAACTTTGGTATTAGTTTTTTGAAAACTGTTATTCCTCATTCTCTCTCTTTGGGCGTGAACTTGCATTTTCTCTCAATTGATTTTACTTCAAAAATCTTAAAAGCTAGCAATTAAAGGAGTCTTGTGAGGTGATAGGGAAACTCACCCAAGAGTTTGGAACTCAACTAAAAGCTTGGAGCTCTTTGTTGGACAATTATGACCCATAGCGTCACTATTTGTAAAAGACATTGTGGTTTTAACAAATTAACTACGTGACAATAGAAATTGCTATTTTATCATTTTGTAATTAGATTACTTGAATTTATATAAATGATAAAAGTCCTTATGATTAGTTCCGGATTATAAGATATGAGACAGTATCAATCCTCGAAGTTTTAATCATTAAATATCACTAGTCGTAGTATTATCGAGACTGGACATCGATAATGCAGAATAGACTAGTATTGCACTTGTGCGTGTTATGGAAGCGTAACAACATAGTTCTTATATATTTAAGTATTGGATACTTATACAAGTGTGATATGAGGTTGTGTTTGCCGATGGTACGGAAATAGCTTCGCTCTGGATAGACCCCTCGAAATCCCATTGGTAGTTTGACTATGTGTCTATGGGAATACGAATTAGGGTAGGTGTATTTGGTCTTAACCTTAGACTTGCATCGCTAATACTTGCGACAATCAATACGATTTGGTTTTGGTCGTCCAGAGCTTTAACAGGTTCTGTGTACACCTCTTCTGGGTTTTTTTTAGAATCATAGTGTATTGGGTGTGATGTCAAGATGGAAGTATCACTTTAGTCATATGGAGATGATGATCACGCAGGGATACAGAACTAGTACTCTATTATGTTGCATCTATCGGTATAATATGAGAGGTCATGATTATCCGATTAAAGAGACTAGTTGCTAATGATCCGATATATGCTTCGTACGCGGCAGACACTATTCCAGCCTCAGGCCTTGCATGTGACATCTGATACTGGATCACAATACGTAATACTACGTATAATACGCATGACAAAGATTATATATTCCTTAAAGAATATTTCAGGAGAATTGGGTAGGCACGGTGTTTTTCTAGAAGCCAACAATGTCTTGTAAATCGGTAAGAACTTGGTACGAGGTACACACGTATTCGGATACGCGTTTTCAAATACTTGCCAATACGCGTTTTCAAATTATTTCATCATTTTATGTATTTATTAATTGGACTAATATTTTATTATTTTCTTGTAACAGTTGGACTGTACCAAAAAATTGTTAATTGAATAGTTAGACTATTTCAATTAAAATGGCGGGAAAGATCAATGTTAGAGACATTATCATGGGCGAAAATGTCTTTAATTGTGCGAACTTTCCTGACTGGGATATGAACCTCAGGATTGTCCTGGAGGCCGAGAAGATGCTCTATACGATAGAGAGACCTCTCGGGCTTAAGCCCGGAATTGACTAGCTGCTTGAGCTTGAGCTTTAGAAGACTCACAGCGATGACAACTCAACTGCTAAATCTGTCATGCTCGCTGCAATGACCCCTCAATTTCGTCGCCAGAACAAAGGATTGGATCTCTATACTATGATCGCAAAATTGAAGGACCTTCATCGATCTAACCTTAGATCGCAAAGGTATGAATTACAGAAGAAGCTCTTTCGCTCTCGAATGTCAGAGGGTACATCTGTCGAGCACCATGTGTCGCAGATGATTACTGACATCGAACAGCTGGGTCAGCTAGGCATAACCTTTGATGTCGAGACTTCTATAGATTTGATCTTGCAGTCTTTTCCTAACAGCTGGAGCGGGTTCATCATGAACTACAACATGATCAACCAAGACCATACTCTTGGAGAGTTTATGGCAATGCTGCGTGAAGCAGAAAACGAGCTATTTAAGGGCAAAAAGCGCGAGGCACGTTTCACTCCAATATCTCAATCTGCCAAGGCTTGGCCAAAGGCTACTAGAGGTGTAAAGAATAAGAAGAAGAATAAGGGCAAGGCCAAATCATCAAAGTCTTCTGGGAAGGCTAAGGACAAATCCCAAGATGTCTGCCTACAGTGTGGCAAACGAGGCCACTAGAAGTGTGACTGTCGTGAGTACAAGGCACACATGAAGGAAATCAAAGCGGGCAAGACACCGGCTTCAGGTATGTTTGTTATAGAAATAAACATATCTACTTCTAGTTTTAAAAATTGGATTTTTGATTCTGGTTGTGGTACTCATATATGTATTGATGTGTAGAATTTGCAGATTAGTAGGAGACTGGCCTCATGAGAGATTGACCTCCGAGTTGGAAATAGGACTAGAGTCGACGTTTTGGCCGTTGGGACTTATATTTTGGAACTGCCATCGGGACATGTACTAAACTTATCAGATTGTTATTATGTATCTAGTTTGACTAGGAATATTATTTATGTATCTTGTTTAGCCCAATATGGGTATACTTTTATATTTAGAAACACTGGGTGTTTTATGTATAAAAATGATACTGAGATATGCAGTGTTGATGTGTATAATGGTCTTTATATTTTGAATATAAATCAATCTCAACCATATAATGTAACAAAAAAAAGGCTTAAATTAAGTAACAAAGATGAAACTTATATGTGGCATTGTCGTCTGGGACACATTAACAAGACTCGCATATCCACACTTTCGAAGAGTGGGTACTTGGATAGATTTGATCCAAATTCATATGACGTCTGGGAATCTTGTTTATTAGGCAAAATTCCTAAAACACCTTTTACCGGTAAAGGTGCACGTGCCACCGAACTGTTAGCCCTCATTCATAGTGACATATATGGGCCCATGTCTAGCCAGGCTAGAGGTGGATATGAATACTTCGTAACCTTTACGGATGATGCATCGCATTACGGTTATGTGTATCTTATGAGACACAAGTCGGAAACTTTTGAGAAATTCAAACAGTTTCGACATGAAGTAGAAAAATAGACCGGCAAAAGTATTAAAACATTACGGTCGGACCGTGGTGGAGAATACTTGAGCAATGAGTTCCTCAATTACTTGAAAGAGTATGGTATTCTTTCACAGTGGACTCCTCCCGGAACACCTCAATTAAACGGTGTGTCTGAATGGAGAAACCGAACTTTATTGGACATGGTAAGGTCGTTAATGAGTCACAGAGAGCTACTTATTTCCTTCTGGGGATATGCATTGAACAGTGCAATACTTATTTTGAATAAGGTTCCGTCAAAGTTTGTTCAACAGACTCCGTATGAAATATGGACAGGAAATAAACCGGGTTTCTCATTCATGAAGATTTTGGGTTGCTGGGCATACGTTAAACGTTTGGATAGTACCAAACTTGAACCCAAATCGGATAAGTGTCTATTTGTAGGTTATCCTAGGGGAACCAAAGGATATTACTTCTACAACCCACAAGAGAACAAAATATTTGTTGCACTACATGCGGTTTTCCTTGAGAATGAATTCCTAAATGCAGTAGTTAGTGGGAGGAAAGTAGAACTCGATGAAAATCGGAGTGATACTATTCCTGACACCAATTCCTTAATGAAACATGAATAGTTCATCAGGGATGAGACTGTACCATAATCTTCGAATACACAAGAACCGCGTAGGTCGGAGAGAGTCAGAAAACAACCTGAGAGGTATGGGTTTTTGATCTCACATAATGTGGATATTAATCTAATTGAGGAAGATGAACCAACTACGTATGAGGAAGCGATACAAGGTATCGACTCTGATTTATGGCAAGATGCCATGAAATCCGAAATGGATTCCTTGTACACCAACCAAGTTTGGACACTGGTTGATGCACCAGAAGGTGTAAAACCTATTTGTTGGAAATGGGTCTTCAAGAAGAAGACCGACATGGATGGGAACATACAAACGTACCAAGCTAGGCTTGTAGCGAAAGGGTATCGTCAACGACATGGTGTCGATTATGAAGAAACATTTTCACATGTTGCCATGATTAAATCCATTCAGATAATGCTTGATATTGCTGCATATTTCGATTACGAAATATGCCAGATGTACGTCAAAACCACTTTCCTTAATGGAAACCTTTTGGAGGATTTTTATATGGAACAGCCTGAGGGTTTTGTCATACCAAAACATAGAGACAAGGTTTGTAAGTTAAATCGATCCATTTATGGATTGAAGCAGGCATCGCGTTCTTGGAACCAATGTTTTGATGAGATCATAAAAGAATATGATTTCATTCAAAATGAGGATGATCCTTGTGTATATAAGAAGGTTATTGGGAGCGCACTGACATTCATTGTCCTTTACGTTGATGATGTATTGCTTATTGGCAAAGACATTCCCATGCTACAATCGGTGAAAGCTTGGCTTTCATTAAAATTCTACATGAACGATCTGGGAGAATCAGCGTTTATTTTGGGAATAAAGATATACCGGGATAGATCTAGAAAGTTGTTTGGTCTCTCCCAGAGCACGTACATTGACAAAGTGTTGAAGAGATTCAACATGGAATAGTCCAAGAGGGGACTGTTGCCAGTGTCACTCTTGTTTGGTTTCTATTAAGGTCCCGTGATCGATTTCAGGCAATGAAACATATATGTGAATACTCGTAAAAGCATGGTGGAATCATACTTACAACGATCAGCTTTTGCGACATGAGGAACATCAAAATCTTCAAGCTTTTCCTTCCTTGAAGTCTCGGCATTGGGCTTATTTTTCTGCTCCAATTTCGGTCCAAGCTCCAAGCTTTCGAATGGTGATTCCAAGCTCACAAATTGGTTTCCCTATCACCTTCGCAAGACCCCAAATGTGTGCTAGCACTCCGGAAAAAAATTGCTGCAAATCTTTCCTTATTGTTCCATATTGTTCTCGGCATTTGCCAAGAAAATGAAGAAACTTGGCCCAAGGCCGAGAGAGTGAGAATGAGAGAGGAGAAGAGTTTGTGTGTTGTGTGTTAGATTATTGATTTCCAAAATCAATTAAAACATATACAAAATTTTTTGAATTTCAAAAAGTCAAAAAGGTACAAGCATTAAAGCTCTCCAACTACCACCATCAATCACAAATGACAAGTTGTCAAATCACTCAAAGTGACTAGACATCACATCAATTGATTGACTAGTGATTTGACGCTTGATGTGACTTGTGGGCCGCACTTAAATTCGCAATGTGAGTGCGACCGCAAACACTCCCGGGCTCGGGTTCGCTAATTCCAAATTAATGAATCTTCCGTTGCGACGTAATTAAATCAAATACAATTAAATAATTTTGCCTAGCAAAATTACTATTCACGTCGCTAATGAATTAATTCTAAATTAACTCGTTCGCCCGAATTAAAATCTAATTTTAATTCTGCGTCGAAATCCAATTTCGTTTAATATATCGAATATATTAATTTATCGATTAATTCCAAATTAATCGTTCTTCTCTTTAAATAATATTTTATCCTAGATAAAATATCTCCGTAATTAATCGCAGATTAATTTTATCTCTCTCATTAATTAATCCCAGATTAATAAAGTGTGAGTCATACATCATCGGTGAATCTTCGGGAAGCGACCCATGAGATCCCCAGATATGTTGGCAGTAAATCCGGTCGTCGGACTATCCGAACAAGTACGTACCTAGTACTACGTTTTTTACCGATTTACAAGACATGGTTGGCTTCTAGCAAAGCACCGTGCCTACCCAATTGTCCAGAAATATTCTTACTGGAATATGTGATCTATATCAGGCGTAGTATATGTAGTATTGCGTATTACGATCCAGTATCAGATGTCTATGCAAGGCCTAGGGCTGGAATTGTGTCTGCCCCGTACGAAGCACATATCGAATCTCTGGTAACTAGTCTCTATAATCAGATAAACATGACCTAGCCATAATATCCCGATAGCTACAACATATAAGAGAACCAGTTCCGTATCCTACGTGATCATCATCTCCACTATGACTGGAGTGATACTTCCATCTCGACATCACACCCAATATACTATGATTCACAATATACCCAGAAGAGGCGTACACAGAACATGTTAAAGCCCTAGACGACCAAAACCAAAGTATATTGATTGTCGCAAGTATTAGCGGTACAAGTCTCAGGTTAAGACCAAATACACCTACCCTGATTCGGACTTCCATAGACACATAGTCATACTACCAATGGAATTCCGAGAGGTCTATCCAGAGCGAATCTGTTTCCGTACCATCGGTAAACACAACCTCGTATTACACTTTCATGAGTATCCTATACCCAAATATATGAGAACTATGTCGTTATGTTCCCACAACGCGCACAAGGGTAATACTAGTCTATTCCGTATTATCGATGTCCAATCTCGATAATACTACGACTATGGATATTTAATGATTAAACCTTTATGGATTGATACTGTCTCATATCATCTCAATCCAGAACTAATCATATGGACCTTCTATCATTTATACATCTTGGTAATCTAATTACAAATGATAAAAGAGAAATTTCCTTTGTCACATAGTTAATTTGTACAACAACACCATGATATGTACAAATAGTGATGATATGGGCCATCACTGTCCAAAACTCTCCCACTTGGCCTATAGCCAATCACTTAAGTGTCCTACACCCGAACTATGTACGGTTCGCTCATATTTCTGCTGAGGAAAGGCTTTCGTCAGTGGATTTGCATGATTATCATCTGATGCGATTTATTCGATCATCACATCATCACGATGTATGATCCGAACGAATCAGATGAATATTTGAAGTATATATCTGGATCGTTGATGAGACCATTAATTCTTTAGCCAGCGCTGTAGTCTAGCTCAGCTGCTAACAGAACTACTCCTAATCTAATTAGGATTATTATTGATCCAAAAGGCTTCTATTGCTGCCTCAGCTGTAGCAATAATCCACTTTTATTGTTTATTCGGTAACAATATCTTACTTGGAAGATTTCCAGCTCACTGTTCCGTTATTCAAACTATATAGTACCCTTATGTCGACTTATAGTCATTTTTATCGATTTGGAAACTTGCAGCAGTGAACCCAGTCACTTCAAGTTCTCGTTCTCCATAGTATCAGAAAGCATCCTTAGTTCATCTAAGATACTTAAGGATGTTCTTAACATCAATCCAGTGACTATCACTTGGATTGGCCCGATTGTGACTCCATATGCTCAAAGCGTATGAGACACCAGGTCACGTACATTTTGCAATGTACGAATTCTCAGAAAGTACAAACAACCTTTAGATCTATCCCAGTAGATCTTTATTCCTAGAATATATGTTGTCTCTCCCAAGAATTCTACGGAGAATTTTCATAAAAGTCAAGCTCTCACTGATTGTATTATGGGAATAATATTTCCAAGAATTGATATATCATCATTGTTTAGGACAATCATTGTTAGTGCGCTCCCACTAACCTCCTTATATACACAAGAATAATTTTCGTTTTGAATTAAATCATATACCATTATGATTACATCAAAATGATAATTCCAAGAACGTTATGCTTATTTTAATCCATACATGGATCGAATAACCTACAAACCTTGTTTGCTAGTTTTTCTACCACAAAACCGTCAGGATGTTGTAAACATCCTCCAAAAGGCTTCCGTTAAGGAAAGCGATTTTGGCATTCAGCTGCCATATTTCATAAATGAAACATGCAGCATAAGCAAGCATTATCCAAATGGATTTATCCATGGCAACAAGTAAAAGGTTTCGTCGTAATCAACACAATGTTGATAACGATACCATTTCGCTTCAAGCCTAGCTTAGTACGTTGGTATGTTGCCTTCCATGTATGTCTTCCTTGAAGACTTATATAGTACCAATAGACACAATGCCTTGCGGTATATCAACTAGTGTCCAAACTTGGTTAGTATACATGGAATCCATTTCGGACTTCATGGCATTTTGCCATAATAGGGAGTCGATACCTTGTATCACTTCCTCTTACGTAGTCAGTTCGTATTCCTCAATAAGATTGACACCTTTATGAGGTGAGATCAGAAACCCATACCCCAGGTTGTTTTCTATCTCTCTCCAACTTACGCGGTTCTTGTGTATTCGAAGATTATTGGTATAGTTTCATCCTTGATGAACTATTTGTGTTCCATTAAAGAATCAGTGCCTGAAATAGTGTTACTCCGATTTTCATCGAGTTTTACTTTCCTCTCACTTACCACTGCATATAGGTATTCCTCTTCGGAAAACCGCATGCAGAGCAACAATTACATTATTCTCTAGTGAGTTGTATAAGTACTATACTTAGGTTTCACTAGGATAACCAACAATTTAGGCAATTATCCAATTTGGGTTCTAGTTTGGTATCATCCAAATATATGACTAGCATACCCAAATAATCAGGATTGAGAAAACCCAGTTTCTTTCCTGTTCATACCTAATATGAAGTCTGTCAAACAGATTTTTATGAAACCTTATTCAAAATAAGTTATGCACTATTTATGCGTATCATTTGAAGGAAATGGTAGCTCAGAGCGACTAATGATTAACCTTATCATGTCCAACAAAATTCGATTTCTCTCCGTTCAGACACACCGTCATATTGACGTGTTCCGGGAGGAGTCCTCATTGAAAGAATATTATACTCTTTCAAGTATATGAGAAACTTATTGCTTAAGTATTTTCATCATGGTCTAACCGTGATGGTTTAATACTTTAGCCGATCTGTTGGTCTACTTCGTGTCGAAACTCTTTGAGTTTCCGATTTGTGTTTCATAAGAAACACATAACCATAACGCGATGCCACATCCGTAAAGGTCACTGCATATAGGTATTCCTCTTAGGAAAAGCGCATGGAGATCAACAATTACATTATTCTCTAGTGAGTTGTATAAGTACTATAATTAGGTTTCCCTAGGATAACCAACAATTCAGGTAATTATCCGATTTGGGTTCTAGTTTCGTATCATCCAAATATATGCCTAGCATACCCAAATAATCAGGAATGAGAAAACCTAGTTTATTTCCTGTTTATATCTAATATGAAGTCTGTCCAACAGATTTTTATGGAACCTTATTCAAAATAAGTTATGCACTGTTTATGCATATCATTTGAAGGAAATGGTAGCTCAAAGCGACTCATGATTAACCTTATCATGTCCAACAAAATTCGGTTTCTCTCCGTTCAGACACTCCGTCATACTGACGTGTTCCGGGAGGAGTCCTCATTGAAAGAATATTATACTCTTTCAAGTATATGAAAAACTTATTGCTTAAGTATTTTCATGATGGTCTAACCGTGATGGTTTAATACTTTAGCCAATCTGTTTGTCTACTTCGTGTCGAAACCTTTGAGTTTCCGATTTGTGTTTCTTAAGAAACACATAACCATAACGCGATGCCACATCCGTAAAGGTCACAAAACATTCATATCCACCTCTAACCTAGCTAGATATGGGCCCAATTACGTCACTATGAACACGGACTAACAGATCGGTGGCACTTGTACTTTTACCAAGTAAAGGTGTTTTAGGCACTTTGCCCAATAAACTAGATTCGTAGACATTATTTGAATAAAATCAAATCCATCCTAGTATCCACTCTTCGAAAGTGTGGATATACGAGTCTTGTTAAATTGTGTCCCAGACAATAATACCACTCATAAGTCTCAACTGATTAATTCAGTTTGAGCTATTAGTTTGTCAATTATTATGTGTGAGATTCATTTATATTCAAAATATAAATACTGTTATTCACATCTAATGTGTTTATCTCAATATCATCCTTATAAAATGAAACACTTTAGTGTTCTAGAATATAATGATATACCCGCAACGGGTTAAACCCTGATATAGAGATAATTTTTCTAGTCAAACTAGTTACATTCTAACAGTTTCCTAATTTAAGTACACACCCGAAGGATAGTTCCTAAACTTAGGTCTCTATGGTCAAAACAGCGACTCTCGTCCCGTTTGCAATTCGCAGATAAATCTCTACTGAAGTCAGTATCCTGCTTACCAGCAGATTCTGTACATCAATGCATATTTATGTACCACACTTAGTATCTAAAATCCAATTTTAATACTAGTAGTGAACATATTTATGATAAACATTCTTGAAGTCAGAGCCTTTCCCGTCTTCAATTCCTTCATGTATGCCTTGTCCATACGGCAGTCACGCTTCAGTGACCGCGTTTGCCACAATTTCGGCAGACATTTTGGGATATTTCATTTGTCTTCCTAGAAGATTATAATGATTTTGCCTTTACCCCTTTTCCACACTCCAGAAGCCTTTGGCCAAGCCTTGGCCTTCTGTGATGTCGAAGTAAGATGCGTCTTGCGCTTCTTGCCTATTGCAAACTCTGGCTTTGTCTCATTGAGTATAGCCATTAACTCTCTGAGAGTTTTCTATTGCAATTTGTACTTCTGAGATCTAAGGATAGGTCTATGAAGATCCTTCAATTTCATTATCATACTATAAGGATCTAATCCTTAGTTCTGGTTAAGAAATTAAGGAGTCTATTTGGCAAGCTTAATGGATTAAGCACTAAAGTTATCATCACATGAATATTCTAAATATCATGTTATACTATTTGCTCAACTCTGTGCTTAGGCTCGAGACGTCACTCTATCAAATAAAGTAACTTCTCGGTTACCCAGGACTATCCTGAGATTTTAGTCCCAATTTGAAAATTAAAGCTGTTTAAATAGAATTTCACCCAGGATTATGTTTTAAACAATAATCTTTCAATTATCTTGATTCTAATAGTCCAACTATTTAATCAACGATTTTAGGTACTATTTAATATAATGATTACTATAGTCCAACTATATAATCAACTATAATTTAATTGATTAAATTAAAATATATTGAGTACTATAATCCAATTATATAATCAACTATAATTGAAGTAGTTTGAATACAGTCCAACTGTTTATTAAAACAACTACTAAATATTATTCCAACTAATATATTAATTACGTATTGACGAAAAATTGAAATGAGCGCGTATGGCAAGTAACTAAATGAATATTGCAAATTTAATACTTGCCTCCCACTATTTTTCGTCGAGCCTCTAACCCTCTGTGGAGTACTCGGGAAACCTTGTTTCCTAGTGGGCTAGGATCCCGTTAAATAACACATAATCTTGACTTTGGCCAACAAATTGTATTATAATTAACTAGGTAGATCTCTAAGATCCATTAGATCCCATCCAATTCCTAGATCCAGTAAGTGGACATCCAAGTCCGAAACATATATATTATATGCCAATATATCCAATATATTTCCTAACCTTTTTCCTTTGAATCAACTAAGCCTTGGCTTTGGCACACCAAAACATAGTGATCCCAGTTAAGCGGAACCCATTGACCTTGGAAAGCTTCGTAATCAATGTCGATGGACAAGAAGTGATCTTGACTTTGGCCAACAAATAACAACAGTGACAAGACACCAATATAGAACAAAGCCTTCATGATTCAAACACATCCGCGACGGACAAAGGTCTTGACTTTGGCCAACAAACCAGTGCCAGTCTTGGATCTTGAGTAAGAATCACTCAATGGAAGGAAAAACGCTTAATATGTAGTGAGGGTTTTTCGTGTAATTGGCAACCAATTAATTATCTTTGTTAAGGTCTCATCATCATAAACCCTTAAACATGCATTCTAAACACATAATAAGGCGCGTATAAATAAATATAATAATGATATGCGGATGGATATTTAAACACATTGTTCCTAGAATAAATATCTCATTTTCCTCACTCCCGCTAGCACAAGTATTACTTCTACTCGATTACATAACACTTCTAAAGAAACCTCATTTACAATGAGGGGAATAGGTGAGAAGAGAAATACACAGAGTCAAGAGGTAATAGGCTGGACACGCAGGTCCAATTAATAAATTCTAAATTTATTACAACAATTTCCAAAATTGCCCCACCCATATAATATCCATCCGATATGCATTATTCATACATCACATACATGTATTCACACAAGCATGTTATCAATCAATCTAATTCAATTAATTAATCTGATAATTAATAACCATCCAATGTTCAAACAACGATTTGATTTTGCGCCAGTCCAACTCGTTTTACGAATAAGTACTCAAAGTATGAATTCTTGAATTAAATTAAACTACAACATTAAATCCAATTTAATTTTTATTTAATACTAATTCATTATTTAATTCCAAATTAAATATTTACTCTTTTTAATATGCCTTTACGACTTAGATTCCAAATCTAATCGTTATGGGTCTCAAAGTCTGATTAACATCCAATGTCAATTTAATTTAAAGTCCAAAGGGCTTTTAATTAATTTCTTAAGGCATGGACTTTTGGTCAATATGGGTCAAACCCAAATACCAAAGCCCATTTAAGGAATCACCCTTATTTGCCAAGAAACAAATTTAGGCCCAATTATGGGACACAGAAACTTGACGACGCTGTTCTAGGCTTGCGGCCTAGTTGGGAGTACGGAGTAGCCACGGGGAACTAAACCGGAGAATAATGGAGTCGCCACCCGGTGTGAACCGGGAAAATGAGATTTAAGGCCGCACTCACTCCTCGCAAGGGAAGACCTCAAACTGTTGGGTTCAGAATGGTCCCTTACTTATGTCACTTGTATTGAAATGATTTTTGTAATAATTTAATCAAGCTTAAGTAACACTTATTTCCAAGAGTATCATGCTTCTAAGTTCATATGAGCAAAAATAAAACATACACCTAAATTTGCATATATCTTACATCTAAGATTGCATGCTTGAAAGTACGTCAAAGTAGCAACGAACATACAACTTCATTGGCATATTGTATTCATGGAAACACAAGCACACACTAACCACGCAAGCACACATAAAAGCGAATCAAATAATGGCGAACATGTGATTTCATAGACATATCATACTTATACGTGCGGATGCATAAACAAATAGCCATTACATGTCCAAGTGTCGATAAAAGAGTCAACTAAGTACATAATGCAAAAAGACAATTAAGGATGCAAAAATGCATTAAAGTAAGCATGCTATGACATGGTGTAAAAGAAGATAACTAATATGGACACAAACACACATGTGAGCACTTTTCCAAGTGGTACATGGAATTGTATCCCAAGTACAGACCGCACTACCGTCCATTCGGAATTGACTATGGAATTTATGTCTGGGTTTCCATCTGATATACCACCAGAAATAATACTCAAATGCTATCATAACATTGATATATGGATTGTAATACGTTAAGCCAAGACTAAGGTAAATGATGCAACCAATGGAATAAATGTGCTTTTCATTATGATGCGTACAAAGATAAGGATGACTATATGGGATTTCATAATACATGCGTGAATAGAGCAATGATGTGCTAAAAGATAATGCCATGGCAAGAAGCGCGGCAAAACATAGTGGTAAAGGCTTTTAACCCCTCGATATAGAGGACCTTTAATCCCACTTATTAAGCCATGCGCACATAATACAATGCATATATAAAGTAAAGAAAATGATTGATGAGTGATAAATGTATCACTATTTCCCACTCATTTAACTTAATATTTTGTATAGTTTCTTGAGTTTTGTGAATATTTTGATATGTTTTGTGTTATTTTGTAGATAAATAAAGTTTCATGACATTCTGGAGGTGATTTGGAGCAAAACTGTGAAATTTGGTGAAATTTGGCAAAAAGGGTATTTTGGTAATTTTGGACGTCCCGACACAAAAGGGTATTTTGGTAATTGTCCCGACACCGAAATAAAATTTCAAGACATTCTGGAGGTGATTTGGAGCAAAACTGTGAAATTTGGCAAAAAGGGTATTTTGGTAATTTTGGACGTCCCGACGCAAAGGGTATTTTGGTAATTTTGGGCGTCTGCCACGTGTCAAAGATTCAACGAGCCGTCTTTTTTAGCACACCACGCCACGTGTCGAAATTTCAGCGATTCAAGAAATAATAATAATAAAATAATAAAAATCAGAAAAATAAAAAAAAAATTCAAAAATCAAAAAATAATAATAAAAAATTAGATTTTTTTGCCTATAAATAGATTTCGAATTTTTAGTTTCAAATGTACCTCTTCCTCTGAAATCCTTATAAATAAAAGAGAGTTCTTCTTATTTTCTTTTATTCAGTTTTATTTAAGCTTTGTAGTAGTATTCTATCCATCCATGAGGGGGTAACCTCTTCATGCTGAGGTAATAAGGTAATTCTTTTACTATTGCTTTTTAGATTAATCTCCCTTAAAATATAATATATAAACTATTTAAAATCAGATTAATAAGGATACCGCCATTCCGGACGGTTGGTTATTTAATTTAATCTGGTTAACCTGACTTAATGAGGATACCGCCACACTGGACGGTTGGTTTAAGTTTATATTTCTGTTCCGCCTTATGGCTGTATATTTGAATTTGACTTAATCAGGATACCGCCATTCTGGACGGTTGGTTTAAAATATCACAAGTTAATATTATTATTTTATGGGAGATATCTAAATAGTATATAGTAGAAGTTATTTCCTTTTACCTTAGCATTTCATTTATTTATTTTAATTACTTTCTGCAATTTCATTTTCTGTCTTTTAAGTTGTATCAGCTTTAGTTATGTGTTGTAACTAAGTTAAATATCTAGGGTTGTGATTAAATCTAATATCACCGATTTAAAAAGGGTTAGATTATAGTTGGGGTAATTAAAAGAGTTATTTGTTGAGTCATAATCTTAATGCTTTTTATTAACCGATCACTAATAAAATTGATTAGGTAAACTTAAAATGAACTAGACATAGGGATTTTAAGTTTAAAACCTTAGTCTCAACAACCCACGATCTTCCTTAAGGATAGATAACCTTTAATAGATTTCCTTACAGGATAGGAATATACCTGTCGGGCGGGGTAGTCTTAATTGGAACTTAACCTTAATGAATCTAGGTAATTTAATTGACATAGACATATGGTTCAATTGGATTATACTAGGTATTTGTAAATGATCATTCGGAAGAGGCTTTTACATAATTTAGTGTTCCAGATTAATAATTCAATATTTTACCCAACTATAATATAACTACTTCATCTTTTAATAGATATTAGAAAGATTCACAACCCTAGATCTTTAAGTCTTTTATTTTCCTTAGTATTTTCTTGTGTCTTTTTATTTTTATTTTTTTGCAACGCCACATTCAACCAAACAACAAACAATCTCTCTATTCTCCATTTAATTAGATATTTGTAAATAAATAGATTCAACAATTAATAACAATAGTAGGAATTAAGTCCTCGTGGGATCGATATTTTTATACTACTTGAACGATACGTGCGCTTGCGTTATACGTGTGTGTTTACGCCGGTCAAGTTTTTGGCGCCGTTGCCGGGGACTTATTTTTCTTGAGTTATTAATTTGAAACTATCTAATTTACTTATATCTAATTTTCTTTGTTTTTTATTCTGCAATTTTTTTTTATTTCTCTTGTTTTCAGGTGATTGAAAAAATGGAACATTTTGAAACATTACGAGCTTTACCAGAAAAAGATACACCCCAAATCTGGGAGCAACAGTCTAGTTTTCTGAGGCCTGTTGTTCAGCCCAACGAATATCACTGGATGCCAGAATCAAGCAATACTACATTTGCTCAACATAATGAAATGGGGAGATGTGTAATTTGTGATGGCAACCACCCGAGCGATCAATGTATTTACCTTTCAGAGTGGCAGAATTTTTGGAATCAACCAAGGTACGAAGAATCATCACATTTTTCATCTTATCCACCATCTTCCTTCGATTCTTATCAAGAACCAGAACCATCAGAGGAAGATCAATTAATTCACATGTTCAAAGAACAAGCAGTTCGATTTGATGCACAAATTCAGAGTAACGCAGGATCCATACAAGAATGACAGATCAGATCAGACAATTAATAGAAAACCAGAGCTACATACCTCAAGAACCAGTTTCAGATGACACAGATGAAGCCTCAGAGTACCAAACATTTCACGATGACACTTTACGAAAGAGGAGGCAGGAGAATCAAGAACACCAGAGGTATCAGTTCAGGAACCCGAACCAGCAAAGTCTCGATTTGATTTCTATTTTTCAGATTCTGACGAGGATGAAACTGAGCTGTTTGTGCCAACTGCATCAAAAATTGAGGATGAAATTCTGTATTCTCAAAATGAAGATCTTGGAGATTCCATTGCACAAATGTTTGATGAAGATCTACCTGAGCCAATCATTTCAACCAGATCAGAGGATGAAGACCTAAAAACTAACATTTCTCCTCAGGTTGAAAATTTTGAAACATGTATTTCACAGATGACAGATGAAGAGCTGAATGCAGAAATTTTCAAACTCATCTGTGAAGAAAATGTGGAGCAAGAAACAGAGCAAATGGAGGAGCAAATGTCTGACTTTATTAAAGATCCAGAGCATTCAGGAAAAACATCGCTGTTTTGGGGAGTACAATATAAAGATATCACCAGAAGCTTGACAGAATGGAACTTCCATTCCAAGTCAAGCACCATACGAGACCTCCTGATTTTCTTCTTTCTTTCTTTTCAGGAATCACTGGAGCAACAAGGAGCAAAAAGGTGGCACGAGCACTGAATGAAACAAAATTCTTTTTTCCCCTTACCGTTGGAAGAGACCCTTCAAAAGCAACGCTCATGGGACTGTCTTTAATCGGACATCCAAAACGACGCTGAAACCTCCTTACAAATGGATTTCAGTCACGTCTGGCTGAAGACGAAAAATTTAGCGCTGGCAGGGAGGCAACCCATGCAATTTGTTGTAATTTCTGTTTTCATATTTTGTGTATTTTGTGTGAACTTTTTAATTTTGTGTGTTATTTTTGTAGGAAAGCACAAACGGAGCATTTTAAGACAGAAGGAATGGTGTTTGGCAAGAATATGAGATAATTCATTAGCAATGGCTGAGTAAGAATGAAATCTTGAGACACATCCTAATGGATTTATATACCAAACGAGTGGCGTATTGCGTACACAATTCTGTTGCCTTAATTATTGCTTTGATTTGCTTTTCTTTTGTTATTTCTTTATTTTCGTAGACAGGATCCATACTTTTTGACCTTTCACGATTTCTTTTGTTTGTTGTTTAGCTAACAAGCTTCCTTTGGAAGATACTAGTGCTATTATTACTCACCCTTTTTTCAGGTATATAAATTCAGCCCGTCATTGCACTTTTTGAAGGCATCCAGAGTTGAGAAAGAAATACATAAAAATGGAAGCCACTTCAAGAAGACGAGTTGAGAACATCTGTGTATTTTGCGGTAGTAGTGTTGGTGCTAAACCACAATACATAGAAGCAGCACAAGAATTGGGTCGAGTCTTAGTTGCAAGGAATATGCATTTAATATATGGCGGAGGCAATCTTGGACTAATGAGGATCGTTTCAAAGGCCGTACAAGAAGGAGGCAGTCATGTTTTGGGAATCATCCCAAAACCCTTGGCAGAGGAAAATCTTGATTGGACCATCAAACAGAGAGGAACTGATCGTGCCAGGTATGTCTGAACGACTGGTAGAAATGATTAATCGTGCTCTGATGCTTTTATTGCTTTGCCAGGTGGCTTAGGCCACTGGAGGAATTTTTATATGTTATCTTGGCAAACTTGAACATACACCAGAAACCGCTTGGACTGCTCAACGTTGATGGATTTATGATTTTCTTTGTGTGTTTCTTGATGATGCCCGGAGAAATGGGTTCGTGTCAAAACCTATGAAATAACTCATTTTTACTGCCAGCCGTCTGCTCCAGATCTAATAGACCAATCTTAGCCTATGAACCACAAGTTGATCCTAACCTTTCAAAGATAAAATGGTCCGATGATGATCGTGGTAAGAAGCGTCGAATAAATCTGGATCTTAACCTTTAATTTTCTTGTAGAATTCAGCTAACCAAGTACGATCTTCTAAACTCTTCTTCTACTTTTTAAGAAATTGGGGACAATGTCTCATTTAGGTTTGGGGGTGGGAATAGTTAATAGTATATTGTTTATATTTTGTGTTTTTATTTTTAGTCCAAAATTTTTTCAAAAAATACAAAAAATTAAAAAATTAATAAAAACAAAGGGCATATTTAAAGCTAGGTAATGGTTTGGTGTCTTCCTTCACTCACTACCTTTTTATAAGGAAAAGCTGTGGAGGCACCTAGATAATCATTCACTTGTAGCGTGTTGAAACAGACTAGTTTGGAGGACTCGTTGTTTATTCCTGACAACAAGCGTAAGAGCCTAAGGGGCTAGGGTACTTAAGTGAGCCTCGCTCCACCTTCCCTCTGGGGAATCTACAACGGGAAGTCCATTCGACAGTTAGTCACACACCATAAACTGAGTCTTTGATTAAACTTTTAAAAAAAAACATGTAAATTATAGTTTTATGACTAGTATAAATATGTGGTTGTTATGTTGACTAAAAAGATGAAATTGGTAAGAAATAGCTGTGTAAGGAGTTTCCACTCTTGAGACGTATTTCAAACCTAATTCGAAACAAGTTAATTTTGTTTATTCACTTTTGAATTATTAAATCTGTAATTCTCCATAAAACTGACTAAAATGAATCTTCATATACTTAGTTAGCAGATATTATCAACATACATAGTAACATACAGACATGAGCTGTAATTAAAAGTTTGTAATATTCCGTGCTCTAGTTTAATTGGAAGAAGCATTTATAATTAGTGATGGAATAATAAAAAAATAATAATAATAATACATCTGAGATCCGAGTTATTAAGTCTGTAAGGGTATTTTAATACCTAATGCCCTAAAACCAACTGGTTTGGGAGTCATTGGCCCAAAGCTCGCTACATGGATCAAAAATGATGAAATAAAAATATATAGTAAAATATCTGAAGTCTGAGTAATTAAGTCCATAGGGGTGTTTTTAACACCTGATGCCCTAAAGCCAACTGGTTTGGGAGTCACCGACCCAAAACTCGCTACATAGATGGAAGGTATTGTATATAAATCAAAAATAGAGAAAAGAAAAAATCAAAGAAAAAATCAGAAAAATCAGAAAATTTATTCAATTACTACAAAAGGTGTGAAATCTGATAAAACTTTAGGACAAAA